>OY757267.1:4138812-4434178 GCA_963584085.1 Pyrausta aurata
GTAGTTGCTGTGACAAGCCAATCACATTATCAGCGTACAAAAGAAAACAAGCCGCGAATTAGCGTCTGTCCGATTCCTTGTTACTGTATTAAGTAATTGTTTCGCAGTGTTTCGCTGTCGTAGAAAATAAATAAGTACCTCTAAATGTTATTTATTTGCTGTTTTTTAAGGTACCGAATATAAACACGAAATCATACATACGATTTAATAGCATTGAAAAGCAACGTATTTACGTAACGATTACAGAGAAAAAGTTTACTACTTTATATCTGGATAAAGTATAGGTCATGGCAGTATAGTTCTTGCCATCAATGGCATATCAAATGTATTGGACAGACGCTTATAATTTTGTCACTGGATTTGACTTGTTTCTTGCATTGAAAAGTGCATTTGCACTAGACTAGGTAACTCTTAAAAAAACTATGCATTGTGATTTCCTCGGATTGGACTATTATGTGAAAGAATTCTTGAATGGGACCTTGTATCATAATCACGCGCAGAAACAAAATGTAGTGAAGTTTCAACATTTAGGTGGTCACAGATTTGCATCTACACATTTTTATCTCGTCAAGTGTACGAGACTTGTTTTAGTATCAAACAAAATAGACAATACAAAGTTATAACTATAATACCAAAGTGTTTAGTTGTCTTGTGTCTATTGACACTTAATTAACTTGGAAATATGGACAAATCAATATGTAGTTATGAACTGCGGTGAACGAATGCACCCTACATGACATATAGACATTGAACAAAGTTTTTTTTATTATAAAAGTTACATGAGACTAAGAAAAAGGTACACCGCCATATTTTTGTAACACTTAGGAAAGTACATTCCAATACTAAAATTTTTCTCACTTAAACTAAATTCTGTGAAATTTAGACATTGAAATGTTATCCTTTATTCAATAGGGCTAGTTAGGTACAAGTCATCTAGTTTTAAGGTCAGTACAGAGATTCTGTACGTAGTAAGATATGACTCTGATTTAGGATTTAATTACATAAATAAATAAATTGATGTATCGACTCAAGCTTTCTATTTTATTTTATGAAACCCATTCTCACCATAGTCACTATTATAATTACACACATGCTTAGTAGCATAAAAATGACTTATAATTTATGAAAGATGGAAAAAATTACAATTATTTTCCTTACAAAATATTAGAAATAGCATCATAACTCGTAAGCCCTCGAAGTAATAGTATAAAAAATGGTGAAACTTCAATAAACCAATTTTATCACGTAGGATGCGATTCCATTAAAAACATTTGGAACTTTCCTTGATTATATTTTTTACTCCTCTCTTACCAAATAGCTTGTAAAGGTCAACAACTTTCGCCAACAACTCCCCTTAATTTCTGACCACTTGATAAATTGGATTTTCTTACAAAATAGATCTGAAGGGGAATTATTGTAAATACAGTTCAGACGCTGTGTGGGCGCAGTTAAACGAGGTGATAATATTATTATATCTCTCATCAAAAAATTTAAAGTATTCAATCAAATGGTATTGAAGAATGATATTGAAGATTTCTCTACTGTACGTACACACAGGGCAAGGGAAGGGAAAAAGTAAAGTTTGCCTGTAAATGACCCACCTGGCTAGGCAGAGCGCAGCGGCCTCACCTCATTCTTGAGGTGGTATGAGCCATACTCCACCACGCGGGCTCAGTAATTGCATTATTGTAAATTTCACTACATTTTATAGCAATAATTGGCATTATTATAGTTAATAATAGGATTTCCAAATGACGTCTTATTAGTGTTTTATTATATGAGCAGTGTGCAAAAAAAATATCAGAAAAGGTTTAGATTATAGATGTGTTCGATAGATTGATAAAGTGCCTTTTCCTTTCAGGGTTTTCTATGTTAACAACAAGACTTAATTGCCAACAAACGAGTAATGATGTCTTCCTAAAAAAAAGTTAATTAACGAACTTCTGAAGTTCGATGGCGTCTTAATTAACTCGATTTATTTTGAGCCACCAATTACAAAGGTCAAGTAACTGCCTAATTACTTTTTAAAACAATATTTGTGACAGGTAACTTCTGAAACATAGTTCTGATAGTCAAATTTATTTTAATTCTAAGTAGTAATCTCACGGAACGAGTACCTAGCTAGGCTGGACTTTGATTATTATTACCACTATAAACTTGAAAGAAAATGAGGAATGTTGGAAGAATCTAAAAAATATCGTAAGAAATATTGGGGCGAACAACTTGCTACGAACTACTACAAGATGCCACGGGCATTTTGCTACGGCTACGTCGCTACGGTCACTTACTACATACAGATAACCTACGACAAATATTTACGAACAGCCTACGTGACTAGGTATACTAGAATAAAAAAATTCATCAAAAGAATTTTCAACGAATTAAATGTTCTAATATAAATAATTATATGTTAACGACAAAAATGTAGAAAGCCTTAAATAAATAAACTAGCTAAACCGTGTATTTGAATATTCATTTTAATAAGTTAGTAGTCACTACACAAGGCAGGTAGTCGAGTTGGTACATATTTTTCACACCACCTGGTCGGCAATGTTCAATTACACTTCACGTTTTAGGGCCGAAATATTGTATGAAACTCCATTCTCTCTCATAAGCTGTTATGATATTTTTTTAAATCTATTTAGTAAGGGGTTGCTCTTGACTTTAGACCAAGCCAAGTGTGACTATGACGGAGTCGAAATTTATTATTATTAAAATGATTTGCCACATCGTGGCGCGCCGGTATGCATACATTTATCTTACGTGCATGCTAACATCATTTTATTGCCTTGCAGGAGGTGTGAAAAGCAGAGTACTCACCCCAGGCATAAAGAAGTCTTTGTATTGGGCGAACTTGAATCCCTTGCTGCACTCAGAATTGTCTTTTACCAGGCCTCAAATCTACAATCCTCTTGCTTAGCTGGCGCCCGTGCCGAAAGACTCTACTTTACGCCCTGTCTGAAAATTCTAGTCTAGGTACTATTATTTCTGCAGAACTACAAAACACCCTTCGTCACTAAGTCGTTCAGCAGAAGAAGATTTTGTGCTGGGCTTACAGATTTGTTCTCAGGAAAATTGTATAACTTAACTATAACCTCCATCAAAAATACGAGTACATAATAAGTACTAAGCGGAATTTCTGTTGTTTGTTATCATAACGATCGCAATGATACCAAAAACTTTACCCAATTGCAAAAGTTACTGAGGAATTAAAAATTGTCTGACCCGTTGTTTTTCACTTATTAATTGGATGAAAATATGACACCGTTGTCAACAATTTTAAATTATTTGGTAGTAAGTAAGTAAGAATATTACGTTTGTGTAAGATTATACATATAGACGTATGAGATTATCTAGATAATCTTGTTGAGGCATAGAATTAGGAACCCAATTAGGACTAACAATGTAGGTACTTTATTAAATCTGTATTAATTAGTATCAGACAAGCGAGGCAAGCAGGGAGTGTCTTATCGGGTTCTTGTTCTGTAATTTCCGTTATGTTTTATCTTATCCTTATAAATCGATTCTGGTGTGTAAGTAAGTATGTATATAATTTTGTAGTATTATCACGGTACCTACTACTATCAGAATTTTGTAGGTAACGTATTAATTACGTATGTTTGGTATAGTTACGTTACGCCCCTTGGGAAGGGTGTGCCATTAAAACCAAATTATTAATACTAAAGGTATAATATATATTACGCGAACTTGAGCCATGGCTCATGCAATTTGCTAAACCCCATGAGAAACGAACATTGACAACAGAACCTTAACTCAATCAATCACGTTGAACCTCTGGTCATTCTCGGAAAAGGAATGACTTGCCACGTGTGGGTTGGGTTTCAGGGTTTTCTATGTTAACAACAAGACTTAATTGCCAACAAACGAGTAATGATGTCTTCCTAAAAAAAAGTTAATTAACGAACTTCTGAAGTTCGATGGCGTCTTAATTAACTCGATTTATTTTGAGCCACCAATTACAAAGGTCAAGTAACTGCCTAATTACTTTTTAAAACAATATTTGTGACAGGTAACTTCTGAAACATAGTTCTGATAGTCAAATTTATTTTAATTCTAAGTAGTAATCTCACGGAACGAGTACCTAGCTAGGCTGGATTTTGATTATTATTACCACTATAAACTTGAAAGAAAATGAGGAATGTTGGAAGAATCTAAAAAATATCGTAAGAAATATTGGGGCGAACAACTTGCTACGAACTACTACAAGATGCCACGGGCATTTTGCTACGGCTACGTCGCTACGGTCACTTACTACATACAGATAACCTACGACAAATATTTACGAACAGCCTACGTGACTAGGTATACTAGAATAAAAAAATTCATCAAAAGAATTTTCAACGAATTAAATGTTCTAATATAAATAATTATATGTTAACGACAAAAATGTAGAAAGCCTTAAATAAATAAACTAGCTAAACCGTGTATTTGAATATTCATTTTAATAAGTTAGTAGTCACTACACAAGGCAGGTAGTCGAGTTGGTACATATTTTTCACACCACCTGGTCGGCAATGTTCAATTACACTTCACGTTTTAGGGCCGAAATATTGTATGAAACTCCATTCTCTCTCATAAGCTGTTATGATATTTTTTTAAATCTATTTAGTAAGGGGTTGCTCTTGACTTTAGACCAAGCCAAGTGTGACTATGACGGAGTCGAAATTTATTATTATTAAAATGATTTGCCACATCGTGGCGCGCCGGTATGCATACATTTATCTTACGTGCATGCTAACATCATTTTATTGCCTTGCAGGAGGTGTGAAAAGCAGAGTACTCACCCCAGGCATAAAGAAGTCTTTGTATTGGGCGAACTTGAATCCCTTGCTGCACTCAGAATTGTCTTTTACCAGGCCTCAAATCTACAATCCTCTTGCTTAGCTGGCGCCCGTGCCGAAAGACTCTACTTTACGCCCTGTCTGAAAATTCTAGTCTAGGTACTATTATTTCTGCAGAACTACAAAACACCCTTCGTCACTAAGTCGTTCAGCGGAAGAAGATTTTGTGCTGGGCTTACAGATTTGTTCTCAGGAAAATTGTATAACTTAACTATAACCTCCATCAAAAATACGAGTACATAATAAGTACTAAGCGGAATTTCTGTTGTTTGTTATCATAACGATCGCAATGATACCAAAAACTTTACCCAATTGCAAAAGTTACTGAGGAATTAAAAATTGTCTGACCCGTTGTTTTTCACTTATTAATTGGATGAAAATATGACACCGTTGTCAACAATTTTAAATTATTTGGTAGTAAGTAAGTAAGAATATTACGTTTGTGTAAGATTATACATATAGACGTATGAGATTATCTAGATAATCTTGTTGAGGCATAGAATTAGGAACCCAATTAGGACTAACAATGTAGGTACTTTATTAAATCTGTATTAATTAGTATCAGACAAGCGAGGCAAGCAGGGAGCGTCTTATCGGGTTCTTGTTCTGTAATTTCCGTTATGTTTTATCTTATCCTTATAAATCGATTCTGGTGTGTAAGTAAGTATGTATATAATTTTGTAGTATTATCACGGTACCTACTACTATCAGAATTTTGTAGGTAACGTATTAATTACGTATGTTTGGTATAGTTACGTTACGCCCCTTGGGAAGGGTGTGCCATTAAAACCAAATTATTAATACTAAAGGTATAATATATATTACGCGAACTTGAGCCATGGCTCATGCAATTTGCTAAACCCCATGAGAAACGAACATTGACAACAGAACCTTAACTCAATCAATCACGTTGAACCTCTGGTCATTCTCGGAAAAGGAATGACTTGCCACGTGTGGGTTGGGTTATTAAATACGCTGGGTACATGTGTGTATGAAACAATGGAGTTTATTTTAACTCCACCCCAACAGCCGACGTTCATTATTGGAAACAATAACTGTTCAGACGACCGTGGCTGGGATGAGGCGTGGAGTCGATAGGAATAAAAATATTTTTAAAGTAACTTAAATGGGTCACCGTGTAATTAAAGTTCTTCTTCAACTTTTTTTATGACGGCATTTGTAACTCGACCTAATATGGTATACTAAACCTAAGTATTTAACCCTGGAGCTTTAGATCGAGTTAAGGAAAATCAAGTGTTGCGGCGACATAGGGTAAAAGAGATTTTATGATTTTAAAAACGCCAAATGGTTTTACGTGGATATAATACTTGATTTTCTTCAGTATAACAGTGATACTTGTAATCGAATTACCACACGAAATAAGTTCGATCATGCGAGAATCGGCCTCCTGTACTGTGTTACGTGGTTTTATTTTAAATACGAGTAACTTTCATTATAATAAGGGGACTCCGCTCCATGCATTCCGCTGTTATTCAGTGGTAAAAAAATGAGCTATAAAAAGCAGTGTCTGCTCGAAAACAATGGCTGCGATCGCGATATAGATCAGTAACGATGCCGCGCCTGATTGGGCTTAGAGATGAGACCTGAGGATACCAAATAGGTAGCCAGTTTATTAATAGGTAGGTAACATAATACGTAGGTATCCATACTTGTTCTTACTTCAAACACTTTTTCACACTTTTATAACTACGCATTTGATATGACAGAACCTTTTTATACCATTAATTCATAATTTAATTTTATTATTCCACCTACTTACTTGATTGTTAGGTTGATAGTATTTTTAGAGGCAGTCTCACATTACAGTAACAAATAACAATGCAAATTAGCTTCAAAAAAAGCTTGTAAACGCCTACGAATCGAAAGGTCTTGATTGCGCGATAGATCTTATGAATCAAAGGACCAACAGTATTGGATGTCGCTACGTGGGTTGCGTGGGTGGTTGTTTTTTTTGTTTTTCTATTTTTGGCGTAAAAGAGGCACACTGCCCTGTTTTTAGAACTAGGTATAAAATGTTGTGTTCCCCGCTGAATGGGCGTTTTTAGGCGGTTTTGTAGGCAAATATATTGGTGACTCGATTATAAGCCGTTCGAGTATGAAAACAGCTAACATGTATAATGCTAAATGAATGAAAATATGGAATTACATAAAAAAAAGTATGAGTAGGTACTTACTCTGCAAGACGAGATCACTGATTGCACAAATCGAGGTTAACACGTTCCGGGACACTATTCCAGACACAATTGATGTTTTATTGTTTTCACGTCTGTAGGCGTTCACTGTCCCGGAACGTGTTAAGAGCGAACAGTGGGCCCTTGCAGCGTTGTCTGGGCAAGCTGAGTTGGATTCTTCCACTTTTATATCATACAGTCACTTTAACACACACTCATAATTTTATTTTTGTTCATTTCCAGTGAAATTCACGATTGCCTTAAGCACTCGTCTCATACTGATGATGAATTTGATGCATCATTCCGTATACTCTGTTACTTATAAAGTCTAATGTCCATTTTTTTTCTTGGTGAATATTTTAAACAATCTTGGACATTCCTTTTTAAGAAATGATTCCTTTTTAAGTAAGATACAAAACTCTCAATCTACATAGGCAATTTATAGTTGAAAACGATTTTTTTTAAATCAAATAGTGAATTTATTTTATTTATTACTGATACATCATATCATAAGCAACGATCTATATGTGATCAAAAGGTATGAAAAGATAGTTTACAATATTCGCCAAGCAAAGAAAATTGGTAAAAGGACTTTAACTTCTGTACTTAGGTAGTACTTTTTTATTCTGTGCCGCCAACTTCGTGACGTCACAGTCGAGTCTTTGACAAAGGAAAATGTGAACAAAAATCCCATCGCATTTTTGCCTGAAGCGTGACAAGTTTTTACGGCAGAAATTCTTATTTGCTTGGAGATTTTAATTTTGAATGTTAGGTAATAATAAACTAACACAAATAATAAAGGTCTAGTCGACAAGATTACAATTGTGCACTATATTAAAATCTATGATTATTATGTATTTCGACGCGTAAACTGGTAAATCTATCAGATAAAACGCAATGTACATTTAATATTTGTGTAAGAATAAGAACAGCTTGTGAAATGACGTACCTTAGAATTCAAAATTACTTACTCGTATACCCACTTACAGTTGCTTAGAGTCTTTTTAATGTAACTTTATGTTCATTATTGCACCTTGTAAGTATGTGTATAAACAAATAATTAATTAAAATGATACTCGTTACGTTTTACAATCTCTGGGATTTTGTAAGTATACAGGGTGTTGCATGTAACGTATCAAGTCGATGCGTGGTGATAGGTGAGTACCATACCTATCCATTTCACCCCCATGTATGTCATACAAATATTTATAATTTTCGAGTTATAATTTTTTTCGATATTATTCATGATGCACCTTACCAATAAAAAAAATATAATTTTTTAAAGCTATCGTTTAAGCTTTAAAAAATTATATCTTTTTTTGGGTCCACTTTTCTCAGATATTTTGATTTCGATAGAATGCCCATTATTTGCAATATTAGGAGTAAAATAATCGCCGTCCTAACTTTAACACAAGATACAAAATTATTGATCGGTACTAAAAATATTGGAAAGATGAAATATGAAACCAAAAATTGCGCACAGGCGGGGCTCGAACCAGCATCTTTCTGTCTAACCAGGCCAACTGCTCTACTAATTGAGTTACTGTGCCGTCGGTTCGACCGCGCGAAATTCTTGGTATCTTATGGATACGTCATTGCGTGACGTTAGCGCCGTCTACCCGTCTGTTTATGCAACAGCGGGCCAAGTAGTTATTCTTTACAGAATAAATTCAACTTGGAAATGAAAACGCTATTCAATGGTTTAGAATATTTTTTAACAATCACAGTGTCATATTTTATTCTAAAAATATGAACCGACGGCACAGTAGCTCAATGACACACACACACACACACACACTCACATTCACTGGCCTGGTCTGGTGTACCGTGTAAAAGGGACGGTGTTTTTTTTTTTTTTCCTATTGTGTATATGTTTATTTTTCTTTTAATCTTTGTATATTTTTGTAATTTTTATATGTAATATTGTGTACGTGTGTGTTTGTGATGTTTACCAATAAACGATTTTTCTTTCTTTCTTTCTTTCTTTCTTTCTCAATTGGAAGAGCAGTTGGCCCGGTTAGCCAGAAAGATGCTGGTTCGAGTCCCGCCGTGCGCAATTTTTGGTTTCTTATTTCATCTTTTCAGAATAAAATATGACACTGGGAGTGTTAAAAATATTTTAAACCATTAAAAATATTGGGCTAAGCAGAACCGAATATAATTTTCTACAAAAATCGAAAAATATAAAAACCGGTTAAGTGCGTGTCGGACCCGCGCACTGAGGGTTCCGTGCCACCCTTAACTGAATTCAGAGTCCACTTACTTTCACTTAACGAAAACATCACAATATATTGTGACAGCAAAAATAACTTTGTTTTTGTAAGAAAAAATGGTTTTAGAAACCTCAACATCATTTTTAAAGCCCTATCCATAGACACCCCACACGCATAGGTTTGAGTAAAAAAAATATTTTTGGTTTTAGTTTCTTGTATGGGAGCCCCCCCTTAAATATTTTTTTTTCTTACTTTTTAGGGTTCCGTAGCCGAATGGCAAAAAACGGAACCCTTATAGTTTCGTCAAGTCTGTCTGTCTGTCTGTCTGTCCGTCCGTATGTCACAGCCACTTTATTCTGAAACTATAAGCATCACATAGCTGAAACTTGGTAGGTAGGTGTATTTTATTCACCGCTTTCCGATTCAGATACAAAAAGTTAGAAAAAATAATATTTAAGGGGGGCTCCCATACATGAAACTAAAACCTAAAATATTTTTTTTACTCAAACCTATGCGTGTGGGGAGTCTATGGATAGGTCTTTTAAAATGATGTTAAGGTTTCTAAAACCATTTTTTCTTAAAGTGTAAGGTTTGAGATATAGACGCTTCCAAAGTGGTAAAATGGGCGTCCCCCCCCATCTAACTTTTGAACTAAGAAAGTGAAAATTTTGAAAAAAATATATAATGTAGATCTCAACAAAAACTTGCAACGAAAATTAGTTTGAAAGAGATCGAACCAGTAGTTTTTGTGATATTGCACATTTTTATCAACCGCAAATATAACTTTGTCTTTCATACAAACACTATGAAAAACAAAGTTATTTTTGCTGTCGCAATATATTGTGATGTTTTCGTTAAGTGAAAGTAAGTGGACCCTGAATTTAGTTAAGGGTGGCACGGAACCCTCAGTGCGCGGGTCCGACACGCACTTAACCGGTTTTTGTATCTGAATCGGAAAGCGGTGAACAAGATACACCTACCTACTAAGTTTCAGCTATGTGATGCTTATAGTTTCAGAATAAAGTGGCTGTGACATACGGACGGACAGACAGACAGACAGACAGACAGACAGACAGACAGACAGACAGACAGACAGACAGACAGACAGACAGACAGACAGACAGACAGACAGACTTGACGAAACTATAAGGGTTCCGTTTTTTGCCATTCGGCTACGGAACCCTAAAAAGGGTTTCCGTAGTTTCTGAATAATTTTAAAAACTGCTGACATTGCTCTACAGGCCACTCGCAGTATATGGATTTAAATAAAGAACTTTAAAAGATAAAACAATCTATCTCTAGAAATCTCGTTCTCATGAGATTTATTATATTCGAATGAACTATCTCGAAAACGAGTAAACTAAGTATATTATCTGTTAGCTACCTACCCACCTACTTCTAGCTATGGTGCACAAACAAGGGAATATAATGAAAAAAAAATACAAGTTTCACGTCTACTTACATTATGGATCCCATTAAAGAGATAGAAGGACTCCCTAAATTCTATCTCGTATTGGTTTTACAATATTTTTAACACTCACAGTGTCATATTTTATTCTTAAAAGATGAAATATGAAACCAATGACGTATCAATGAGACCAGGAATTTCGCGCGGTCGGACCGACAGCACGGTAGCTCAATTGGAAGAGCAGTTGGCCCGGATTGCCAGAAAGATGCTGGTTCGAATCCCGCCCGTGCGCAATTTTTGGTTTCATATTTCATCTTTTAAGATCTATCTCGTATTGTCACAAGTTAACACTTTAATCCCAACAAACATTATAAAACTTTGTGATAAACCTTGAAATTTAAAGTTGTTTATAAGTACAGTATTTGAATTTCGGTAGTTCAATGAACGAAAATTCTGGTCTTGCAAAAACTGGAAAATAGAATTGAGTATTTATCTTGTCAGTAGATTATAGATTAAAGTTTGGTTGCAATGAATTGAAGGTTGAAGTTTTAAGACGCACTATAGTCCGTCAACTTGCGAGCTTATAATATTGCGCATCATAAAACTTCGCTCAGTTTAGTGGTCTTAGTTGGATTAAGCAAAGAGAATTGTTTATCCTTTTGTAATTGTTGCAATATTTACCACTATAAAGTTTATTGGCCCGGAGTAACCTTAGCGATTTCACCTGGCCGCCGCCATTTTGACAAATTTATGCATTCTTGAGCATTGAACGTCAATGCTTGGTTACGGTGCATCACCAAAGCGTCGGTGCTGCAGTTATGACATAAAAGCTGTCTGACAGTCTAATTTGCCATTTTCGTTTCAGCTTTAAAAAAAATAAAGAGGCAGTTTAAAAGCAAGCCTACTTTCAGCATCCGCTGCATGGGTTGGCTTGTCGCAGACGCGGTATAGATTTTAAACGATTGCTAGATGTCGATATAACTGACAGATGCTAACTTTCTGAAACTGTCAAACTTGTATAAAAAACGGTAGCTATAATGCAGCCATGTACGCACTAGAGACAAATTGTTTACGACCTCGCGTTAAAGATATATTAATCAGTCAGGTATCAAACGAATGCCGAGAGTCGCATAACAATGGAATTTTTATTGTGTCTCGTTTACACATACTTGACGAGTTAAAAGACTGTACCATGCACGTGGAGATAAATTATCTAGGTAGACGCGGTAAAACGAGCGACAAATGGGTTTATCGATGTGCCATGCAGCGGGTGTCGAGCTCTTAATCAAGGGGCAGAAACATATGTTTGTACTTCCTGTACCTACTTTCGAATACCGACACCAAATAGACTATAGGAACATAGAATAGAATCATGCATCAATATGCATAGAAAAGTCATTAGCATCTTGTCCATGGACATCACCTGTATACTAAGTCGCCTCACGTACCGGCATGTGAAGGACGGACTTGGCAATTATCTGGGACACCCTGTATGTCGATAGCTAGCTGTTCCTTACTACGTAGTAGCTATAATTAATTTATCTATTGGGCGCCCCTTGAGACCTATGCAACAAATTGTGGTTTTTAATTACTTTTCATCTTGAAATTCTTTTTATTATCTATACAAATATTATAAAGCAGTTGTTCGTTAAGATCCATAAACACTAGAACCCAGATTACAGTGGTTGATTACGAATACAGAGGATTCGAAATTGCGCGACAAGAATTTCCATTATATCTATCTTCAAGCGTGCAAGAAATGTACCTCTAATTAATAGATTTCATGTTGAAATCCTTAACAGTTAGAAAGAAAATATGCTAATTTCTAATGCGATAAAATGGCTGTAAGGGGTTGAAAAGGGGGATGAAAGGTTGTATGGTAAAAACGTAGTTTATAAAAATGTACTTTAATAAACTTATATAAATACTTTGTATCTTGCGTATTCATACTAATACTTAAGTATCTTATTTGTAAAATCATTAGCCTAAATAATCAAAAATTCTACACAAAGTCACTATTCCACGCGGAGGAAGTCGCGGGCACAGCTAGTCCTTAACACGTTCCGGGACACTATTCCAGACACAATAGATGTTTTATTGTTTTCACGCCTGTAGGCGTTCACTGTCCCGGAACGTGTTAATAGTTATAATTCATTATAGAATCGTGGTATTGGTATCGCGAACCCTGGGAGACTCCAGTTATTCGAATTTGCGACTAAAACGCCATTTTCGGTAAGTATTTATTTCGTTAACCACTTGTACAAAGTCTCTTTCTTATAAGTAAATGAATCTTATTTTGTCTAGGCAATAAAAGTTTGTTGCCTTCTACCTCTAGACGAGAAGCAGACATTTAAAAAAGTGCATAAAATGCTAATTTACTCACAAAATTTCTTAAAAATACGCAGTTGCATCTAGAGAACAAGGCAAACGTTTCTGTTTTATAGTAGCAGTTTCGATGCAAATTGTTTTTTTTTGTAAAATCGCAGCTGAACAGTAGAATAGTCTCGTGGTTATTGTTTTTTCTCCACAATGTGGTTAGACAGACGGCGCGGGGCGAAATGAACGTCGCAACAGATGGTTGGAGAGGTGTAAATTGGACAGGGAAAAATGTGAAGTAGATCTGTGCTCACTGGATTGAAAGGTTTTGTGTTTACAGGATTTATTGATAACAATTAAAACAATGTATCATAAAAGTCTACCTGTTCAAAAATAAAACCATTTCCTTGTGGTGAGGAGGCTAATTATGCTATTTTCAGCATGATATTTTGAGGCGTGATCAGAGAGCTGTAAATCCGATGAAGCTAAACTTTACCGGACCTATTGGCAAAGAGGTCGACAAATTTGATCTTCATTGTTTTTGTTGCCAACAAAGCGCTGGGCGTCTCGCTCATCACGCTACCCTTAATGACGCCATCAGAAGAGCTCTTGCCACCATTAATGTTCCTTTCTCGATGGAACCACGTGGTTTGGTTTGTGATGACGGTAGGAACAATGACTAAAGTAAATAAAAAATATTACAAAAAAAACTTAGCGCACTGTCTTAAAAGTATTTTTTAAAGTCAACTCCATTGATCCTTGTTCTTCTCAGCGAGAGTCGATATTGGAAAACATTAAATCGGACGCTCCTCCGACAGTCACCGAGGCAGTGGAGTAGCGGTTTGATTAACATTTCAGTTTCAGGGACTACTCTGTAAGACTTCCTATTACCTATTTCGATTCCGTCCTATTCACTTCAGCCTGCAATCTTGCTTGGCTTATGTGACAAAGGTTGCAAATTAACAACTTTTGACAGTTGACTTACTACTTTTTTCATTTGATCTCTTCAGAAAAAAGATTGATTTTCTTCACGTGAAATCTTATAATCGATGTCTTTCATTAGAGTCTCTATATAGTCCTTCATTAGTCGAGTAAAAATACGGAAACTAATAGAGTACAGCCTCTAGATCTAAGTATCAGCTACTTTGAGAAATATCAGGAATAAGGAAACGTCTGCGCTTTAATTAAGAAACTAATTTTCCAGTTTGCAGTACCACATAATTACAGACAAATCTAATCTGAGGAACTTTACGTTTTTTTAGTAACTTATGGCCTTGTGGATTATTACTTATATCTTACTTGTTACAGCAAACAGTCAATGCAAAGGTACCTATATTCCTTGATATGATGTAAAGGATATTTTAGGCACCCAAGCAGTGCAGCGTACCAAACTATTAGATGAATATAAATGAATCTAGTCGAATAACCATTTAGTTAGATCATACCGTACAGTCTACATTCGCCTTAAATCCGTGATGATGAAAAACTTAAACTAATACTTTCCCTAACCCGTTCCTAAAAGTTTAGTTTCGCAAATCGTTCAGTGATTTTCAGGAAGTTTGTAACTTTTCAGCAGGAGAACTTAGCACTCACGGTTTTCAGACGAAATCTATGATAGATTAGCTGTCTAACTTATGCAAATAAACTTTTGAATGAAAATATCTGTTATTCGTCACCATCGTAGATTTCATCTCCTTTACCTGAATGCAGCTGGTATTTTTTTAATGTACCTTCAATCTGTATCAATTTATTTAGAAAGTGTTGGTTATTTATATACTTACCTACGTATGTGCAAGTGCTTTGCGGTGCAGTCGACTTTTTTTGAAGGTCGCAAACCGAAAACAATTTCCGACGTAAGTTGTTCTACTTCTTAGACTATAAAATAAGATCAAAATCTCATTTATTAAAAGTAGGAGGTAACATGAAATTTTAAACTTTTGCGTTGCATTACTATAAGAATAAGTCATGACGGGTCCAGCAGACACGCAATACAAATATGCTGTTCAACAGCCTTGGTCACGGTCAGCTGAGTGAGTAGCATTTACTCATATTTGTATTTCGCCTTTAGACCTGTCATATCTTATTCTCATTGGAGTTATCATAACGAATACATTCTTACATACAGGGTGTATTACTGCAGCCATGAATTGTTTTAACTTAGCTCCTAAAAAGATGAAACGATTTTCGTGTAGTTTTTTTTGTGTCATAGATAATGTTATCCCGAGTTCTTAGCTATGTTACATGAAAATCTTTTCAGCCGTTTCATCAAAAGATCATCAGCTTTTTCTTAGTTGATGAGGGTATGTACCTAACTTCTTGCTACTTCAATGATATTGAAAGTATATTGTAAGGTAACCATGACCTCAGGCCGTTTGAAGATCATTAGTTCTTTAAAAGTTGACGAGGCGATCTGAAGGGGCTTTTAAATTTCTTAATTTTACTAAGATACGGCATGTCATCAAAAAAATGGCACTACACATTCCTTACGTCACACGTCTAATAAATGTCACCCGCACACGCAATCCAATGGAAATTAGGCGACGGGGGCCTGATTTTAGCGGTCCACTTTCGAGTGGCGCGTCACCTATCTTCCGCTATTTTACTTTAATCAAAGTTTATGTTACTATTATTCAGATAGCGATAGGCAATTGTTATTCGAAAAGTGAAACTTAAGAATTATGGCAGGTAGATTGAATATGCTTATATGCTACAAAAAAATACGCTGTTATCTCTAAGGTATTTTTTTCTTTTAATCAAAAATTTTGGATCATAAATTCATATATTAATGATAAATTATAAAAAAATACCTTACAAAAGGTCGCTGAAGTCTGTTTAGTACGAGTCAAACACAATTGTATCCGTGAGCACGTTGTTTAATACACTCAATAGGCTCACAGAAACTACGAAACCTTATTATTCCTCTTGAATAGGCGAGCAAGATTTAATTTTACCCGTGCAACTGTTAAGTAGATAACACAGTAATATGTATTTTAGAAATAAAGCCGAAAAGTGTTAGTTTGATCACGAAATTTGTTAAAATTACTTTGGTACAATGTCTCGTCTACCATTTATCAGTTTTAAAGAGATCATTTCCGATATTATTTATTTATTCTTATCCGCCCAAATGGTTCCTTAAACTTTAAACGAATTTTTAAATAATCTATATGATGTACAATAAAGATTATTTACGGCTACTTATCATGTTGTTAAAAGCATGCAATAAAAATACACATTGACTAGACTAGCTGGCATCACTATTCGAAATGCGCACTAAAATGAACCGGGTTTTTTGGACTGATGGCTGGCGAAAGCTAAGCCTGACTTTTGGGTAACATTTCAAATTAAATCCGCATACAGCCTTCATGGTACCGCCAGCTCATCAAAGTATGCATTATTGTGGAAAAATAGCCCTTAAAACAACTGAATACCGTAAAATTAAACCGTAGTGTCATTACGGCTAGTTTGCAACAAGAAATGTGCTATAGGTCTTACCTCTTAATTATTTTATTTTGGTAGTGTGTTGTACCTACGCATATGTCCGTGTCACGCTTCACTCACAACCCTGACAACGAAACAGGGATAGCGTTACGCGTTAGAAAGAGACACGCAATCCCGGCATATGAAACGACCTTGAATAAAAAGCGTGCGAGCTGAATTGCACTTTATTGGGTTGTAGCAGAGTTGCGTTTACTGTAATTTTGTTGGCGGAGTGATCTTTCTGCACGTAGTACAGAATATATAATATATATTCTGTGGTAGTGTTAAGCTTGGCGTGCTGGGTATGCTTGTTTTTATGATTGCATATTTTTCAGTTTTCACGTCTCGGAGTGCTTTGTATTTTCATTTGGATAACAAAGCGCTAATTGTGACGGAGGCTGGACTTTTGTATGAAGTTAAACGAGTGAAAATGCCATCGAATTGATTAGTCCAGTGCGTCAATATTTTTTAACGTAATTGTACTATTTATCCTTACTTACCTAATTTTCTGAGATGGGACACCGTAGCTCTATAATATAATGATTCAGCGATATCACGTGATATGCCTTGCCTATCACGTGAACCACTTTCATAGTGATCACGTGAAGTAAATAAAATCGATAGATCGTTAATAACCTTGATATTATATTTAACCTTCTGCTATGGTGGCTTCCCTTAGTTGTACAACCAATTGTAAAACCAGCCAAGTGCGAGTCAGACTCCCGCAATGAGGGTTCCTTGCCAGATTTAACTGAATTAGCGGTCACTTACTTCCACTTAGCCAAAATACCACAATATTTTGTTGACGGCAAAAATAACTTTGTTTTCATGGTGAAGGACAAAAGTTGTATTTTCTGTTGTTGAAAATGTGCTATATCTCAAAAAATACTAGTTCGATCTCGTTCAAACCAATTTTCGTTGAAAGTATTTATTATTTCAACATTTTCACTTTGTAGTTTAAAAGTTACGAGGGTTTTTTGCCATTCGACTATGGAACCCTAAAAGGTGTTGCTTTGTTATGTCATGTAACCCAGTTACTTGGAATATAAATGTCAAGCAAGAGTGATTCTCACATATCGTAGGAGGATCACGTGTAAAGAAAGTGTGTTAAAGTGTGCTAATAATATCATATCATTACTAGCTACGTGTATAGTCGAGGACCGAATAAAAACAAATAATATATGAACATAAGTATACAGGGTGTAAAAAAGTACGAGCCATATTCAAGGGCGTGGTTGTTAATCGAAAATAGATTACGTGAACAATATTTAAAAAAAATGTTTAGGAAAATTATAACAAACAATTTTTTTAAGTTTTATTTTTATTTTTCCTCCGTATTCAAGACTCGACTCTTAACCACCCCCTTAAATTTGGCTCGTACTTTTTTCTACATACTGTATAAAAATAAAAAGAATAGATATAAGATAAAATGTCCACGGATCCCTAAAATTGGTTTCAGGATGTAATAAAGTAAGTGCCAAATTCAAGGGGAAATTAAGAGTCGAGCCTAAATACAGGAAAAATATTAAAAAAAAAATTTTTTCAATATATATTTTTTAAAATGTTATCTATTCTCGATTGGCAACCACCCCCTTGAATTTGGCTCGTACTTTTTTTTACACCCTGAATACTGGTACACAGAATTTCAACTTAAAGTGATTTTTTTGAAAATTGCATCTGCGATAAAACCTACCTACCAAGTACTACTCTACTGTGTGGAGCTAATAGATTCAGTGGCTGTGACATACGGACGGACAGACAGACAGACTTAACGACAAGGGTTCCGTTTTAAGCCATTCGGCTACAAAACCCTAATATAAGATAAATCCAAACAGTAACAAAACAAAAATCGCTGAACCAATTTCGATGAATTCGACATTAACAAATTTGGTCCATGGAGTGGAGACGGACGAAGGAAGTTTATCTGAGCTTTCCGATGACTGGATTCTCCATATCTGCGCGGAATAAGCTACGGGGAACTGCTAGTAGTCAATAACAATTTATGAAGTACGACCCACTCTCAGTTACGAGCGTCCTATCTGCAAGGAAATGTTAGAAATGTCAAGTATTGTCACGCGGCCAAAGGTTTCGATAAAGTCGTCCCTTCCAACATGTGAGGACGTAGCATTTGCGTCACGACTCACGAGACTTTACGCTACAGACTTCTACCACAGAATATAGATAGTACAGAAGTCAAGCTTTCTACCACAGAATATAGATAGTACAGAACTCAAACTACATACAAAGCGCGCTCGAGCAACGCACATACAGACACCGTTATTTTAACTATCTGGGTGAATATTGCAATGTTGTTTCGACAGTTTTTTTAAGCAGATGTCTTGAACGGATTAGCAAATTCGTATTGCGATTTCGTATAATTAACTCTGCAGATTAGTGTGGGACAGCACTACACGACAGTGCGTGAAACAAAAATACTTTTAATTATTTAAATTTCATCGCAATTTCAATTTGGCGACTCAACTAGTTGTTTAGACATGAAACTGCCTGAAACTTAAACGGATTAAACCTATCATAATACGCCCCCTGGTTTGTTTGTTTGTAGACTAGGGTTAAGATGGAGAGTGATGGTTTATGATATGAATGAAGTAAAATATAGATTTTACTGCGCAGCAAGCAAATCATGTGATAGTGATTAAAAAGTTTTTAAGTTTTGTTGGTCTATTAACATTCCACTGCTGGAAAGAGAAAGGCCTCAATTCAAGTAGGTGATATGAGCCATACGCCATCACGCGGGCTTAGTGCGGATAGATGGAGAGGTGTTAGCAAGGCAACCAACCAACCTTTATCGGATGATATCAAGCCGCCAATGTTGTTTGGTCTAGTCAGGAAAAAAGTTATTAAGTGGAAATCAGGCAAAGTTCATAGGATTCCGCTGAATGCATTTCCGCGTTTTCACTTAGTTTAGGCTTAAAACACACGACCACAGTATAATTTTAATGAGCTTCCAATTGAGCGGCCCTCACCGACAATTAAGCGGTCCCACAGGCACCGGGCAGTATCGTAACTCAGGTGAATATTGTTTGTTTATAATTATAATTAACACGAGAGGTCCCTGCCGACTGTACAGGGTGTAACTTTCGGTACATATTGAGGTTCTATATGGTATTTTTATTTTAAACTAACGGTTGGAATTGAGAGAGCTGATCGGCTCGGAATCAGTATGTAACTATTCTGAAATTCAAGCTCGACGTCGAACACATTGGTTATGTTGCCGTTAGTGAATTGCACCCTGTAAGGCTACCATGCTTGTTGTAGATGATTGACACTGATTGTCCTCTCTGTCTGTGCATTTTTGCACATAACACGCAATATAACGAAATTGATCAATCAAAGCTTTAAAGCTTAAAGCAATTTCTTTACGGCAAATTGGAGTGAACTGTACAAGCCAAAAAACATCATTTAAATCTGCATTTTCTTTTTGTTTTATCACTTTTTGATAAATCTCATGTCATGAACATAAAAGTTTATTGATTTAAAATTTATTAGACAACACACATTTAGATGAAAATATGTTTTCTTCTGACTACGACGTATCCACTGAATAAGCAAAATGAGACGTGTCAAATAATATTCTCACCAAATATTTAATTCGATATTCTTGCTTTTTGAAACGTCGTCGTCTATTATGTTTTCGTTGCAATATTGAAGTGCAGCTGTTGAAATATTTATTTATTTTTCCCTCCCCTCCATTTACATGCAAGAACGCACTTGACCGCTTTTTTTTAATTTTCGACGGGGACTGTTTTCTTCTGAGGTTGGTGAACCTGGGTTGATGACCTCAGAATCATATAAAAACAGGATATAAGTAAAAAAAAAAACAATTCCATTCCGTATAAAAACATCCGGTAAATAACACATTATATTTTCTATACGAGGAAATAGTACCTATATTTGAATTTGCTGTTTGTTTTCTCTAAATGACTTTTCTAACACTTTTTACTTGCAAAAGGTATTTATTGTGCAGAAAAAGGTTACATGTTAGATCAAATCAAACAATATTTGGGTAATTTAAGAAATATTCAATCCGAACACATCATTCCGAACCGCACGCGTACGAGAAGAGACCGTTGCGGGGCGGGGGCGGCAGCGCGCGCTCTCATTGGCCGGCGCGGCCTAGCGACACCACAGACACAGAATAATACCGCGAAACGAGTCACGTTGCTGCTCGCGCGCGTAATTTGAAATTAGTAGCGTTGCCGCGTTACAGCCTCCCCCTCTAGTTCAGACGACGCAACGCAAAGTATGGACTAGCCTAAGATTTACGCGGCCTACCTCGGCGGCGTTTCTCCCTAACAGGCGGCTGGATGTGACCAACAAACGGCGTAAGTTGAGAGACATGATACTTTCCCAACGAACCGGACTCTCCATCAAGGAGGTAAGTGGTTTCACTCAAGACCCTCGAAATCTTATACGGGCCATCTCGCCTAGGGTTAAATTTTGGAGTTTGACCTCGATCAGTATCGTTCAAACCCTGAGTTTTCAACAAGACCAAGTCGCCTACCTTATAGTCTGGCGGCGGTCTACGACCTTCATCAGCATACCTCTTCTGGATAGCCTGCGCCTTCTCCTGGGAATCCCGAGCGTCGAGAAGCGCGGACGACAGCTTCCTAAGGTAAGTGCTTATATTAGCTACAAACTTGTCATTCTCGACAATCTCTCTCATATCCGTGAGCGCGTCAGCGGGTGCGCGCATCTCCCGTCCAAAAGTGAGGAACGCAGGTGAGTACCCTGTACTAGAACACAACGCTGAATTCATCGCGAATCTCACGGATGCTAAATATTCGTCCCACGAAGAATGATCTCTACCCACCAGGATCGCCAGTTGGGGCTTCAAATCCCTGTTCTTCCTCTCCACGGGGATGGCCTCTGGATGGTAGAACGGCGTCAGGCACTGATCTATGCGGAACGTATTACAAACCTGCTGCATGATCTCACTAACGAATTGTACTCCGTTGTCACTTACCATCCTCCTCGGCACACCAAACCTAAGAAAGATTTCCTCAATGAGGGCTTTGGCGCATTCTACGCTGGTGGCGTTCTTAAGTGCGAAGAGTTCGACCCATCTACTGCAAACATCTTCCGCAATCAATATCCATCGATTTCCTGCGGGCGTCTCTGGCAAAGGACCGAACAAATCAACAGACATTACCTCAAAACGGCGTGCTCCGGCAGGGGACTGAAGAAGACCAGCTGGTTTGCGGTTGTCAGCCTTGTACCGCTGACATGGCACACAATTCTTCACATACTCGGTCACAGTCGCTCTCATACCAGGCCAAAAGTACCTTGAACTGATCCGATGCAGCGTTCGTTCAACACCCATGTGGCCGGCCGTCGGCGCATCATGGAAATCAGCGAGGATCTTCGCTCTCTCGCTTACCGGAACGACCAAGCATGCATCGTCATTGTCGTCGGAATCAGGACCGCACCTATACAAAATCCCATCTGACATCACGTAACCGCGGTTTGCCCACTGTCTCCCCCTAAAGGGTTCGTCTTCCGTTTCCAGGTCGTCTATGATCCTCTTGACGTCGGGGTCCAGAAGCTGCTGTTTGCGCAGATCGGAAGCACTCTGCGTCGGGAGATCGACTACGGCAAGACAAAGGTCACAACCTACCTCGTCGGTACACGCAGGTCTTGAAAGTGTGTCAGCCACGACATTATGTTTACCAGGCGCATAATCTATGCGCAAGTTATATTCCTGTAGCGTCAGCGCCCACCTAGCGAGTCTACCGCTCGGCGACTTGACACTCATCAGCCATCGCAAGGGCTGGTGATCGGAGATGACGACTACCTCCGATCCATCAATGTACCCCCGAAACTTCATAACAGCCCAGACGACAGCTAGGGCCTCACGTTCCGTTGTCGTGTAGTTCCTCTCGGCGGCAGTCAGGAGGCGGCTGGCGTACTCGATAGGTCGCTCGTCCGGCCCCTCCCCCTGCATTAGAACTGCTCCGAGGCAATAGCCACTGCTGTCCGTCCTAAGCTTGTACGGTTGGGTCTCATCGGCTTGCCGTAAAATCGGCGCTGTAACAAGGAGCTGTTTAAGCTGGTCAAATGCTGATTGCTGCTCCTGCGTCCATTTCCAGCTGGAGTCTTTCTTCAACAGCATTGTCAGCGGCCGGGCAACTTCTGCATAATTAGGAATAAACCGCCGGAACCAACTCGTCGTTTGCAGGAAACATTTCAGATGTTTCAGGTTTCTCGGTGGTGGCAGGGTTGTTACGGCCGTGGTCTTCTCAGGATTGACCTGGATACCACCTGGAACTATCAAATGACCTAAAAACTTCACCGAATCTCTGGCAAAGAAGCTTTTCTCGCGGTTTATACGCAGTTTAAACAGCGCAAGTCTTTCAAAAACTGCCTCCAGGTCTTCCAGGTGTCGTGAGTACATATCAGATCATCTAAGTAGCATAATATTGACACGTCGCCTCGGATATTAGACTTGAATCTATCCATGAGCCTTTGAAAAGTTGCCCCAGAGTTACGCAAACCCATGGGCATCCTCTTAAATCGGTACGTACCTAGAGGGGTGATAAACGCGGTCTTATCGCGGTCTTCCTCTGCGACACTGACTTGGAAATAGCCAGATCTCAAATCCAGCGTACTCATGAAGTTGCTAGTCTTAGCGGCGTGTAGGACATCATCCATCCTCGGGAGGGGGTAGCGGTCAGGTTCCGTGACGGCATTCAACTTTCGGTAATCCACACAAAGGTGGATACCGCCGTCCTTCTTTGTGACCAGCACAGCGTTCGCCGCCCAAGGCGACTCGCACTCCCCGATGATGTCTGCTTGTAACAGCTTGTCAAGCTCCGCCTCTAGGAGCTGCTTCTTACCGGCTGAAATGCGGTAAGGTGGAGAAGCGATTGGCTCCTGCTTCTCGTCTGTCTTAATGTGGTGCATCGCGAAGTCAGTAGGCTCACCTTCAGGAGCAAAGCGGTCTGCATGCCTCGCTATCAGCTCATTGAGTCCATCGCGCTGCTCATCACTTAAGTTCATACCTTCGTCTTCCCTCAGCATCAACTCCGTGGCCTCGACACGCATCAGCTCGGCGTCAGCAGCAGGGGTAAGTACGTAGTCCTGTACAAAACCGTACCGCCGGTCTGGTGTGTCGGCAAAACTCCACGAAGCTCGCTGAATATCTATAATTATACCTGCGCTTCTGATAAAGTCACGTCCCAAGAGTGTCCTCGTATTGGCTCCGGGGATCACTAGAAATGAGGTAAATACCTTTCGACCATGCAGTTCAACAGTCGTGTCTCCTTTGAGCACATCACGAACCTGCCGCGTCCCGTCCGCTAAACCGATCGACCGCTGCGTCTCCGTAAAGTGTACGCCGCCATCTACTAGCGTGCGATACAACAACGGACTCGCAAGGCAGTTGGTGGCACCCGTATCCATAACGGCAACACCGTTGCGACCCAATATCTTAACACTGATCACCGGTTTATACTGGTCGAGGTCAACATCCGCTGCGTAAAGAGTCAAATTAGGTAAAAAACAATAATCGTGAGGCTCACCCTGTATCTGGGTGGAATGAAACTCACTCGAATCACTTAAGACACATTTCCTTTCAAAATCTGCAATTTCTCGAAAATTGCGGAAAAAGTCATTCTCCATCGGTATCTGCGTGATTACACGCGAATCCGATGTGTTTTTAGTGTTTTGGGGTCCTACCGGTTCACTACTCAAACTACCGGAAAAATTCCGATTTACACCCTGTATAGAATAAAACTTCCGATTTTCACCCTGTATGGAATAAAACTTCCGATTTTCACCCTGTATGGCATTTTTGCCGTGATAAGACTGATAACGCGTTTTCTTCGTCTCATGAGACGGGGATGGTATTACGTGAGGTTTTTGGCGATTGTAATTACATTTACGAGGAGTACCTAACGTGTGGAAGTCTACTTGCGATTTCGGATTACAAGTCTCACACTTAGATTTAATTACGCCCTGTTGGCCACATCCATAACACCGTATTGAACTATTACGCTTAACACTGTTACTATCGGTTTCATTATCTTTACTCTTAGAACTTTTATCTTGTAAATTACGGCACTCATCCATTTGGTGACCGAACTTCCTACAATAAGAACATCGCGTGCGATTACGAACGCCGGTTTTGCCGTCGTTTGAACTAGAGGGCGAGTGTGCAGGCACGTTAACACTACTATTATTAGTATGTAAAGTACTACTTACAGTTGACTTCTGTTTCGGATAGGTACCTGTGGTGCCGCGTAGACCTTTACCTGCGTCCCCTTGCGTCACCTCCGCGAGCGACTCTTCAAACTCGCGGGCCCTATCCACCAGTTGATCTAACGACACTACACTTTCGCGCGTTACGCGTTTACGCACTCGTCGATCAAGTAGCCCGTACACAAAGTCTATTTGTATGCACTCGTCCAGTTCATACGGTAGTTTAGCGATTAGCGCTCTCGTTCTTGATATAAACACGTCGCAGCGTTGTTGTCCTTGCTCTTGCGCGAAGATTTCACGAAGGATTTTGTAGGCCGGTCGCGCGGCGCCGTACATGCCGCGCAGGCGCGCGACCGCGTCGTCCCAAGTGTAGACGGAGTTCTTGATGCCGCGCCACCATACTGCCGCGTCGTCTACCAACAAGATGGGAAGGCCGCGTAGCGCGTGCTCGTCGCTTACGCCTAGGCACTCTTTGTAGGTAATGACGGAGTCAAGGAAGGCTTCTAGTTTGTCGGCGTCGTCCGCTCGTCCGTCAAAGCGTGCCGTGCATTTAGCAAACGACCCGCCTCGGTACTGCGTCTCGTGCGCCGACAACGGTGGCGATGGAGGTGGGACCACGGGTCCCGTCGTGTTCGTCGTGCGGTTCATCGTTGTCACGATGCTCTCGAAAAGGATGCGGTTGGCCTCTCGCTGTGATTGCGCGAAGGCCTCTAGCAGGGTAGACACCTGTGCGCCGGTCATGAACGCGCCGGGTACCGCGCCGGGTACGTCATCGGCCGCGCTCGACGCTGCTGGTGATGCTGCTCGTTCGGCGTCGTGGTACTGGGCGTGGTCGTCAACGCCCGCGACTGCCGAGGTGGTTCCCGCCGAGTGGTCGTCAAGGTCGTCGCAATCCCGGGCAGCCCCCGTTTTGGATCGCGTTCCCGAAGCCATCTTCACTCAAGTCCTTATCGGAGATCACTTGTTTCACTACCCTACGGAAAAACTGCGTGTCACGTACGCACGTCGCAGGTAGGTATCTAGCCGGCACTCTGTTCACAGGTTCGGCCGCGAGTTGGGCGCTATTCTAACACTTTTTACTTGCAAAAGGTATTTATTGTGCAGAAAAAGGTTACATGTTAGATCAAATCAAACAATATTTGGGTAATTTAAGAAATATTCAATCCGAACACATCATTCCGAACCGCACGCGTACGAGAAGAGACCGTTGCGGGGCGGGGGCGGCAGCGCGCGCTCTCATTGGCCGGCGCGGCCTAGCGACACCACAGACACAGAATAATACCGCGAAACGAGTCACGTTGCTGCTCGCGCGCGTAATTTGAAATTAGTAGCGTTGCCGCGTTACACTTTTTCTAATGGAACCTTACAATAGATAAAATTCATAAAGATGTAAGATATTTTCTTATGTAGTATACTCCAGCCATGGTCCAGCTCCATGGTCTAATTTAATTAGCCCCAGAATCGTACAAAGATCAAAACAATTACTTTTACTGTACCACTTAATTCAGGACTATAGTGTTTGTTGTTACGGTAATGTATTAATTTTTATTTTCTCGTAAAAAGCGCAGAAAGCTCTGGAAGCTTTAGGAACCACTGGGCTAATACGTAACTCAAACGCTTTTGCATTATAATTGCTGAAAAAACGCTAACTGGCATTTGGAAGCGCTAACAAATAATATATTTAGATATGTGGCGATGCACATGACAACTGAACTTGGCTCCGCAACGGGTAGATGGCGCTGATAGCCTAACTCTATGCAATATCCGAATCTCCATACAATCCTAAACCTCGATAGGTTAGTTTTCTATCTGACTTACTATATGTATACAGAACACCCAGACGGTATCCCTTCGGACTATAGTCCCCGATCAATAACACCTCGGTCGGCAGGAAGCGCTTCCCTTTTCCTTCCCAACTCATTGCGCCAAAGATACACTTGGTGATAGCTGTAAAGTCTCTACTCTTGCCACGTCGCAAACGCATTTCAATCGCGTTGCAGTAGCTATAAAGTTTCGTTAACACCCTGCCATGACCGCTGAGGCTTTCATGAAATACGCAGTTGTACCACAATAGTATAAAAGCTCAATTTAGTGCTTGGGACGGCGGGGAAACTGCGAAGAAACAATTTGTACGGCAAATGCCATAGGTCCATGCGGCTTATGCTGGCAGTTTCATGGGAAGATTTTAATCTAAGTCGAATAAACCAATGAGTTTTTGTTTTTATAAACCTGAATGAAAATGTTGCCGTGTGTCGTCGCATCGACGGCTAGCGTTGCCATTGGCGTCAAGTCGATTGCAACTGTCGACAGACGGCTATTGAGAACTTGAAGAGACTATCATGTCGATTGTGAACTATCATCTATCCATGTAAGATCTCGTCTTATTAGGGTTGAAAAATAACAGTATAATTTCCCTAATTTACGAAGTTATTCGTTTTTAACCAATATCGATTGCCACGTCAAGTATTTTTTCTGGCAAGGGATAAAAAAATTAAAAGTATTATATAACATTATATACTATTTTCCTTTAGTAGTCCGATCTTACAGAAGTCTTCAATAAACGTATTTTAATAAGTAGATATTCTACTAAGTAGAAATAAACTGCGCAGATAATATAATGCATCGGACCGTGTAACAGCCAGTTTTTATAGTATACTCTAGAGGCTTTCGTTTCATTTCGCCTCAATAATGCGCGCCAATCAGAAATCACTTTATATTGCTATTTTCTGTCAACACGACATTGAGATATTAATTCCTCGGGCGCAGAGCACGTGACCTTTCATTGTCAGGAATTATACGAATAAACAAGAAACTAATAAAGCTTGTGATTTGAGACGTCAAATATTTTCGATCAGCGCCACACAAGTACGTAGGTACATTTTGATTTAATTGAAGGACTTTTAAGCCCAGCTTTGTGGACGATAGTTAGCTCCACTAATTGATAAATGTTGAATGTAAACCAGCAGTTGAATAATTACGATTGTGCGTGTTTTCAACAAAAACATACCGTAATCAAATGCCAGACTTGAGTATTTTTAATTACCATTGGTTAAAGTATTTTCTTCTTTAAAATTCGCACATTCGTAAATATTCAACAGCTGCTAACAAGATTTTGCCAGTTGTAGAGTAAACTATCGATCACACAGCTGGGCTTTAGTAAGTACTAAGTAGTAGTTGTTTCACTGCATTCGCTCAAAATATTTTTTTGTTAAACATGCTACATAAGTACATAAATTATTGGTCTAGGTCAGGGATGGCGAACCTATGGCACGCGTGCCACGAGTGGCACGTTTGAAAGTTCTCTTGGCACGCAAGGACAAGAAATTTTCATCTTATTTTATCATTTAAAGTAAATACTAAGCTGCACTATAATATTGTCATCAGAACATTATCCTTACACATGCAGTTTTTTGATAACAATACCTTAAATCGTAAATAATAGATAGTGCCATTCACGAAGGTGCGCGCCACTCTTATTTGATTGAGGAAGGTGCGGGGTGATTTAAAAAAAAAACTCTTGGCACGTTACGCCCTAAAAAAAAATTCGAGATATTTTTTGGCACGCATATCTAAAAAGGTTCACCATCCCTGGTCTAGGTCTTAGATAACTGACTGATTTTCTCCATCTTATTATTACAATAGTAACATAAATTACCCTACTTTACCGTAAATCGGTATAAAAGATTAAAATCCTCTTCCAAGTTGAACTCTGCTATCTCGGAGAAAAGTATTTTCTTGAAACACTTTAGCTCTTAATTTACCTCCTAAACAATGTCTGTGCCCATTCCATTTATTAGAAAAACATTTCTTTCCTGTTTTTTTATTTAGCTACAGAAAGCAGATGGCTTCTTTTATAAAGGTGTGTGTTTAAAGTAATAGAACAGTGCAAACAAGAAGCAGTAGGTTGAATTTTTTGAATTTATTTTGGCCACATATTTTTTTTGTTTAGGAAAATATTGCACGGTTTTTACAAATGTAAAGGGAACGTTTTTTTTTAAAGTTTACTCACTACCATTGTAGTAGATTATAAGTGGAAGTATAGACAAAAAGTTAAAAGATTTTTTTTATTAAAAGGTTTGACCAGAAAAAATGGCCTTTAGAGATATTTTTCATAAATAAAGTGGATTTCAGCGGGAGTACTCTTAATTTACTCCCGCTTAAATCAACTATATTTATGAAAAAATACCTCTAGGGGTCAATCTAAAGGTTGATTGTCAATAGTTAAATAAATAAATATTGTACAACAAATAGATACAGTGCTCTTATCCCAAATTATGCAGTATTTTCATGAAATCGGAAACAATAGTCATACATAGGTAAAGTTATCGTTATTATACTGTGGCTAATGTTAGCGGACAGATTTACGTCAATATCCACATGCATGGCAACCACCTTTCTATGTATGTGTGGGTGATTTTACATGTGTTAGTAGCCTGTTGCTCCTTAAGCAGCGTTCACATACACATGCAAAGACGTGCGTAGAAATTCTAAGTAAAGACTAAAATAAATTAAATCATCATGATTTCTTTTCTGAGTTATCTCTTAAAGTCTTTTTAATTTATTTACTTATACATATATATTTTCTTTAAAATATTTTTATTTTTTGTTTCACTCAACTCTAGACAGGACATTAAAACAGTTCTCAATCTATTATAATAATTTAAATTGGAATAAAATATATTGGTAGTGTTATATCTGTAATTTCACTCAGTTTCAAGCTTAGATACAGAAAGCGCTGAAGTTAGTGAAATATGAAGATATTATAAAGACAACTATCAACTTGATTAAATGGGTACCTACTTGTTTAACATTCACCCTGACATTTTGCTATATCTGAGGTCATTGTGCTTCACTAAATCCAACGAGCTCTTCTCACTTTTTACTCGACAGCTCTCAAGTGCAAACCCACCTTTACTTCTACAAAGATGAACGCAAACCTTTTTTCAATAATGCTCCTTATTTCCAAGTCTTAGGGACTATTTTAACTAGCGCCTGTCTACCGAAGGTCTGACTAACTTCCGGCCTGTTCAATGTCTAGGGGAAAATCAACTTGAAACGAACTAAGCACAATGTTCCAGTTCTAAAAATATCATTCACTGTGTTTTGTAGATGATTCCATTAGAACTCCAACAATGTGGGTTGAATTAGCTTTCTTTATTAGATCTAGTGCATTCGGAGTAGGTAAGTAAGTATAAGATTTGAAATTATGTAATCGATGCATTTAGATATGCTATGCTAGATGCTAGTTTACTTGCTAATGAAAAAGCACAAACCTGTAATTCATTACTTAAAGTTTGAATAATTTAGATTTAAAAAAATAAATAAATTGGAGGCACATATACGTAGTACACGAACGGTGTCAAGCGGTAACGTTGCAATGATATAAACAATGGCCCCTTGCAGAATGTAGTTAACACATAATTTGTATACCTAATTGAATGTTCTTGTGGTTTCTATTGATGCACTATTTTGAGATATTGTTGAAGACAGAATTATTTAAAACTAGCGGTCCCGGTGAACGTTTTTCTTTATTTATTTCTGTATACTTATACTGTCTCGTAACATAGAAGCATTCAATATAAAATTCCGTACGAACGCAGAATCTAAACGAGGCAATTTTTGCCACTGATTTTTGCAATCAAATCGACGCCAAATAGGACGTCTCAGACCATTATAAGTAGGCCTCTGATTTTTCATTTCACGATCTAAAGTTTGGGCGGAATTGGTTTCGGTAGGCTTTGCAGGGGTCCAGCTATGCTGGTGTCGCTAACGATACGTGAAAACGGTAGAGGTATTACATTACAAGCATGTGATAGCCATAGCCATTCTTGTGTCTGGTTGGTGTTAGCACATACAGACTATAAAATGGTCTTGAAACTGACAATTAAGTAGTCCGAGGGAGGAGGGAAATTGAACCTCATGTCTATACCATTCTCTACCATTTAACCACCCAGACATTGTCAAGCCTTGACTAATTGGTCAGCATCGCGTCAACGAAATAAGAAGTTACTTTAATCTAACGGTCAGTTTCACGATGTCCTAATAAGTATTGATTAGCGATATCTGTCGCACATGTCATACAAAATAACGTACCGTTTTTTAATTATTCGTTGGTTAGTGCTTACATGTTGACAGTGTAACAGACCCTAAGTATTCAATATGAAAACGCGAACGAACTATCAAGCAGATTTCAGTGTTGCCAAATGTACGGGCTTACTTCGGAACTTTCAAAATATAATATTATCTTGACACCATAAGCCATTGCAAATCAACGAGTTTCGTAATAGCTCCGAAGCTATGTATAAATGTTGATTCTGATTAGAGCATTTGTGGGTAAATAGGTAAGTGCTATGATAGGTTACATTGTTAAATTTGATTTACTTTTTTATAGTTTCATGAGCAATAAAGTAATTTAATCTTGCTAATAAAAATACATGTATATTTTAATAGACACAAAAGACTGAGGTCCACCTGCGCAAACTAGAGTTAAGACTTAAGACGAGGTTTTTAAACGCATCTTTAAACATTAAACAATGTACTCGTAAATGCTACAGAATAATTTTTTTTAGCATCTACTAGGTAGACATTTGGCTACAATCTCACCTGATGGTAAGTAATGATATGGCCTAGGAATCTGCCACATTTAATAAAATACAGAGTGAGTTAATAATGAGTAGGCCTTAGAAATATTCTGTTAACAATGAAAAAAAGACTAATTTCTCCGGAAATGACAAGTGTGACGGTGGCGCGGTGCAGACAATAACCCCTGTCCTAAATGTCCTAGCTCATGCACGCTTCAAGATCTGCAGCAGGCAAACGCCAACGCAATCAACGTTGCACAACACTGGGCGATAATATTATGATTTGTTACCAGTCGACTCGAAGAAGAAGAACAATGAAAAATAAAGGGTTGTGAGAATATGGTGAACGGTAGTAAAAAATAATAATACTGCGTTTCTTTCCGTATCCAAAATTATTATTTTTGGACACCCACTTACAAAATATCACAGACCTTATTATGATAATGAGCTTTGTACTAATTAGGTACACTTTGACCTACAAAGGTGAGGTAACAAGGCTTGCGTGTTTTCAGGTGGCAGGTGTGAAGGTTTCATACGTATTATTATTAAACAAGCTAATTTTTGATCTAATTATGTCTAAATTCCGCTTTTAAGTTATGAACATTATAATCTGTGTATTTACTATGTCGGTGTTAAGAGATTATTATAATATTTCCTTAGCTTATTGTTATTTTTTCGACTAAGGCAGCTTCTCCCACTGCACCGTACCATACCGTGCCAGGAACGTGTCAGACACGAAAAGAAAGAAAGAAAGAAAGAAACATTTATTTGACACACAACAATACAGACATAATAAAAATAATAATTTAAAAAACATGATTGTGTATCAAAAAGGCTCCCGCTCAGCACTAGTCGTGATAACCATGTGTAATGTTTATGTAAAAGCAACACAATTTATTTATTTATTCTTAGGACGATTTACAGTTTTAATAATCACTATATCCTAATAACTTTATGCTTAACATATTGATGTTAAGCATAAAGTTATTAGGATATACAGATGGAGATTTATTATAAGTATTGACTTATAATAAATCTCCACATATGAGTAGTCAGATATCAAGATACAATACGCTCTACCTTGCCCACTAAACGGATTGGCAGTGTTCTGTCTCTCCGTTATATGGAGCGAGAGCGAGAGCAAGCGAGAACGTATTTTGCAGACGGTTTGCGGTTTGAGACGGTGTTAGTCGGTGACGGAACGGTCTGGTGGGCTAGGTGTCATAGTTTACAATACAGAGAATAGTTTTTGCCTGACACGTTTTTAACACGACCATGGTATGCTTCTCGTCATCATCATCATTTCTCGTCATCTATTATAATTCAAATAATCAGTCCCAATTTGGACCCAAAATCTTAATATTAGTTTTAAATACCAATTAAGATTAGAATAATTAGAATGGTAGCCAAGACTTAGAGAGTAGACCTTCCTTAAAAAAACATAACCCAATTTCATGCCAATTTATCAGAGACCATAAAACTACGTATAAAAGGAAGGTGTCCTTCGCAGCCGATTACCTTGAGGTGTTTTTTCACGATCCCTGTTTCCCTGTTCTAACCTAAGATGATTCGCCAAGGCTGCATTTCTTTCCGATTAGTACGTTTTTTTAGTTATTTGTCCTTCTTCTATTTTTAGAAAAACAAGGTGAGATACGGGATCAAATTAAAGTTGGTTTATAGGGCAATTATTAAAAAAAAATTGATGACTACATAAAAGATACTTTGAAAATCCTATTACAGAATTATAAAAGCAGGCAGTTTAGTCCAATCAACGAGGAGATTCGTTGTATGGAGACATCCGAATAATTCTCCCGTCGTTGAAACTTGGCACATAGTGAAAATAAGTAATACAGATTATAGATATACAATAATCCAATGATTTTTTTTACGAGAAGTTAGGTATTTATACCTAAACATGGAAATCGTTTATAACTCTCTGTGAAAAAATTCTCAGTCTGAAATTGTTCGTGTATACGTATGTATGTATAAGTAAGAATAGGTAAGAATAAGAATCCAATATTTTTTCGATTTCCGAGATACTCAAAATTAAACTTTTTGCATTTTGCTCTATAACTTCTACCGAAAAAATTCTCTGCTCATTTTTGTTTTTTAATATGGTTTTATTTACGTATATAAGTAGCTTTAATAAGTTATCCAAAACATTTTTCGTTACAATACTACAATTCTTATTATTACTTAATTATGGCTCGTGAATAATTGCTCAGGCAAATTAAATGCGTTTCTTAGTTAGGGGTCGCTCTATCGCAGTAGATTTTTCAATAATCCAATTAAAATTCCACAAAATACCAAGTTTTTAAAATATCAATAACGGGAAATAGTGAATATTACCGCCACTTAGAACCGACCGGGCGCGCGGCAGTGCAGTGGTGCGTGTGCTCATATCTAAAACGTACTGCAGTCAGTCTATCTGTATAAAAAAATGATGCAAGTGTTTGTAGGTAATGGCTGTCACCCGCGATAGCCCAGCAGCTAACTTAGGTGGTCTTGGAACTTGGGCACACGGGTTCTAATCCCAGTGCATCACATCGTATGTTATTTATTTGTATGTATGTTCTTATGAGTTCTTTTTACTTTTTTTAAACAAAATATTGTGTTTTTGCAGTGATTATTTGCCAGTCGAATTCCGTCCTTATGTGTTAGGACGTAAGGCTTATTTTGGCGGACGACTGACAGCGGAGTCTGGAACACGGCGTGTGTTTATTGTGATTTCTGATGGGCGAAAGTAGTTCTTATTTTCATAAGCGGAAGGCTTGTAGTCGGCTGTGATGGATGATTGAGTATTCTAGAATGCCGTCTATTGTATTTCGGCGCCCGCGCACTCATGAAATGAAAAGATGGACCAAGAAATAAGTAAACGACTATGGAAAAGCAAAAGGCTTAAGCGACACTTTGACAGATATTGGTCTTAAATGGTCAACACTCGGTAAAAAAATAAGCTACTTATCATGTGTGAGTGACGTCAAACGTCACGTGACATCACACGCACGCGCAGTGTCGGATTACACTTACGTAAACACACGGTAACTTCTTGGAAGGACAACCGATTACAATTCTATAAAGAGTGTTTTGTGACTGAATGTTATGCCTATACTTGTGTCAAAACAAATGAAATTTTAATGCGGGGTTATTTTATAATGGGCCATAATAAAATAACTACCCGCCCATAACGACAACATTAGTTGTATTCAGCAAGATTTTCTGCGTCGTTTGAGCTGGGTTTGGTGTAAATCAGGATTGTTGTAAAATATGTTCATAGAATTTATCGGAGCATATTGAATGAAAGAAAGAAAGAAAGAAAAGTAATTTATTTGGTACACTACAAAAGTACAAAAATAAACAATATAAAAAAAAATAACTAAAACATTTATAGGTAGTGAAACCAAATTGGTTTCCACTCAGCTTTATTGCCATGGATAGCCATGACGCTGGTTTTCAGTGGATACCATTGAGGTTTAGATGTCACCACCAAACCATTTAAAATTAAAACAAAGGAAAACTTTTAAAAATCCGAAAATGAAATGCTATGCTTACATACTAGGTATTATTTAATAACAAATCAGTCTTAAAAACAATAGAAACGCGCGCGTGTGTGTGTGTATCTGTTTGTGTGCGTTTGTAAAACGGCTGTTTAATTATTGACCTTTTGGCTCTCGATTAGAAAAACTCTGAGACGGTGTTTAAAGGAAACTAAAGAATTTGAATTTCTAATCGGTGGTGACAAGTTGTTCCAGCATTTCGTAGCAGCATAACGAAAACTGCCACGAAAAGCAGCCGTTTTGTGTTGTGGGCACATTAATCGGGATGCAATTCTTGTGGTAGTCTAGAAAATTCTAATTTGTCGTAAAGGTAGGCGGGTTTCTTGTTTTTTATGATTCCAAAAAGCAGCGTCGCAAAGTGTAGGGTGTATCTAGCTGACATGTTAAATTATTGCGGTTTAAGAACGGAGTTATATGTGATCGTCGGGGAACAGGGAAGCAATAACGAGCACAAGCAAGAATGAATGAATGACTTTCTTTATATCGGACAATGGCATTCATAATAATAAATAAACAATTAAAATTACAAATAATGAATATCAATTAAAAATTACATTTGATAAAATTAAATTAAAAGCACGATTTTTCTTAAAATCTAGGTAGAACGTACATTAACGATCTGATTAATGAAAAATATGACTGCCCCATTACCTATAGATTCAATGGAAATCAAAATACTGTTGGTTCCTCCGCCGCAATCTGCATAAAGCAAGAAGCCTTTGTACTTTAGGCGTTGCAGAAACAGCATTCTAAGGGCTTTATTAAATGTCACTTTTAGCGCCTTTTGCGTATAGCTGACCCAAAGGGAGCCCGAGTAGAGCAACTGGCAGTGTTTGAGGTTAAGACCTCCGTATGTGTTTTTGACATTTAGAATAGATTTGAAATTCTTTTAGAGAAGAAGAAATGACAGAAAAACATACATAGTCAGATTGATTCCCGATTTCCGATTAGTTATCTGTTTACATTGTTTCTTAATAAAGTGAATATTTAATCAGTACCTACCTATTTTTAATACAAAATTATTTAATCTGCAAGTAAGAACAGGCAGTATGCTTTAAGGAGAGTTAACTTAACTTCATTACTACATCGAGCAAACCTCCGGGCCAGCATATTACTCCGGAATACCAAGGCGTATTTAAAAAAAAATAGAATAAGCGACACTAAAAGTCTACTAATTAATAATAAATATTGTTGGTTTTCTAATTTTCTTGTTGTATTTATAATTAAATTTATTTTATATCTGGTTGAAGTGATTAAACTAGACTGGTTGCACCCGCAATCAATTAAAAACGAATAAATCATTGTTTATGTTTGTTTAGTTTACAGTTCTCATATATTATTTACTTTGTTACTTAAACACCTCACAAAATATTGAAGTAAACAAATTAAACGTAACACAATGAACTGATTTTTGCGTTTTTTGTCTATAATCTGGCAAAGGTTGGGTGGGGCATATTTGTTGCACCCACGACAGCAGTTTGAATTGATCTTGGCTATTTAAATTATGTTTTAAAATCCTTGTTAACTAATAATATATAGAAAACATGTAAAATGTAGTCTGTACTAGATTTATTTCATTAAATAAGTTTTTTATCTTTGTATGATTAAAAGAGACAAGTATAGGTTTGAGTTTACTATCTTAAGAGCTACTCAAAAAAGCAAGAAAATGGTGCTAAGGCCTTTTGGCCTGATACCGCGCTAAATGATTTTTTTCTCAATTCCTTGCGGGTAACGGGCCGAAACGCCCGTCATAGAATACAAGGTCATTTCATCCCTTCCCGCACTGTTATAGGTAATTGAATTGTTTACTCAATTTTATTATAGCGGGAACGGACGTAAATACGATAATGCATTATTCGAGTGTTTGTTTACGTTTTTACATGGTTTTGTCGAAGTTTGATTGTTTAATATTTCTCGGCCAAGATGTATGATGTAGAAATATGTTAAAAGTGAATGTTCTGATACAGACAAATCAAAGTGGAGAAAGGTGTTTGTGTAAAATATTTTAAAAATCTTTTTTTCTGTGTAGTATGTAAGAACTGCCTCGGTGGCGCAGCAGTAAGAGGGTCGCATTTTTAAGCGACGGCTGCGCCAGAGGTCCCGGGTTCGATTCCCAGGTCGGGCCAAAAATATGTACCTGGGTTTTTCAGTTCAGAAAATCTCAGGGAAGCCCGGAGTTTGGAAGTTGGCGGTGTTTCACCCCCGTGCCTCGGAAAGCACGTAAAGCCGTTGGTCCTGCGCCTGATCTCTCTCCGGTTGTGTCAGATTTCTGGCCCATCGGGCTATGAGAATAAAAGGAATAGAGAGTGCACCTGTGTTTGCGCACACACTTGTGCACTATAATATGTCCCGCGCAGTCGGTTAGTCGTTGTGACTGGCCACCGTAGTCGAAATCGGCTAGGGGGACTTTTATTATTATGTAACAAATTATAATTACTGCGTTGTATGCTTTTATTAAAAAACTTATCTCTTTGTTTTTTAAATAAATTACACTAAAAATATTATTTCGATAACTTATACTTATTTCCCAGCACTAAAACTTATTGAAATAAACCAATAATTCGGTGCGGTTTCGGGTTATAAGAAATTATCGCGGGTCTAGTTAACCAGCACCAGCAACCAGTCTAGTTTAATCACTTGAACCAAATATAAAATAAATTTAATTATAAATACAATAAGAAAATTAGAAAACCAACAATATTTATTATTAATTAGTAGACTTTTAGTGTCGCTTATTCTATTTTTTTTTTAAATACGCCTTGGTATTCCGGAGTAATATGCTGGCCCGGAGGTTTGCTCGATGTAGTAATGAAGTTAAGTTAACAATCCTTAAAGCATACTGCCTGTTCTTACTTGCAGATTAAATAATTTTGTATTAAAAATAGGTAGGTACTGATTAAATATTCACTTTATTAAGAAACAATGTAAACAGATAACTAATCGGAAATCGGGAATCAATCTGACTATGTATGTTTTTCTGTCATTTCTTCTTCTCTAAAAGAATTTCAAATCTATTCTAAATGTCAAAAACACATACAGAGGTCTTAACCTCAAACACTGCCAGTTGCTCTACTCGGGCTCCCTTTGGGTCAGCTATACGCAAAAGGCGCTAAAAGTGACATTTAATAAAGCCCTTAGAATGCTGTTTCTGCAACGCCTAAAGTACAAAGGCTTCTTGCTTATGCAGATTGCGGCGGAGGAACCAACAGTATTTTGATTTCCATTGAATCTATAGGTAATGGGGCAGTCATATTTTTCATTAATCAGATCGTTAATGTACGTTCTACCTAGATTTTAAGAAAAATCGTGCTTTTAATTTAATTTTATCAAATGTAATTTTTCATTGATATTCCTATGAACATATTTTACAACAATCCTGATTTACACCAAACCCAGCTCAAACAACGCAGAAAATTTTGCTGATTACAACTCAGTTAAGACCAATATCTGTCATAGTGTCGCTTAAGCCTTTTATTTTTCCATAGTCGTTTACTTATTTCTTGGTCCATCTTTTCATTTCATTTTTCGTTAAACTCTTTACGTAATTATTATATTGCGTTGAGTCGTTGTCCTCTGATTGGTCAAGTAGGTAACTGAGATGAACGAAAACTGAAATGTCTTTCTATGTACAGAATGACTTTTAAGGACCGCGCGCTAAATACCGTCACAATAATTTAATAATAGTATACTATAGTTATACGATAGCTATGGAGTGCGCGGGCGCCGAAATACAATAGACGGCATTCTAGAATCCTCAATCATCCATCACAGCCGACTACAAGCCTTCCACTTATGAAAATAAGAACTACTGTGTGTGTGTTAATTGTGATTTCTGTTGGGCGAAAGCCCAACAGAAATCACAATAAACACACGCCGCGTTCCAGACTCCGCTGTCAGTTGTCCGCCAAAATAAGCCTTACGTCCTAACACATAAGGACGGAATTCGACTGGCAAATAATCACTGCAAAAACACAATATTTTGTTTAAAAAAAGTAAAAAGAACTCATAAGAACATACATACAAATAAATAACATACGATGTGATGCACTGGGATTAGAACCCGTGTGCCCAAGTTCCAAGACCACCTAAGTTAGCTGCTGGGCTATCGCGGGTGACAGCCATTACCTACAAACACTTGCATCATTTTTTTATACAGATAGACTGACTGCAGTACGTTTTAGATATGAGCACACGCACCACTGCACTGCCGCGCGCCCGGTCGGTTCTAAGTGGCGGTAATATTCACTATTTCCCGTTATTGATATTTTAAAAACTTGGTATTTTGTGGAATTTTAATTGGATTATTGAAAAATCTACTGCGATAGAGCGACCCCTAACTAAGAAACGCATTTAATTTGCCTGAGCAATTATTCACGAGCCATAATTAAGTAATAATAAGAATTGTAGTATTGTAACGAAAAATGTTTTGGATAACTTATTAAAGCTACTTATATACGTAAATAAAACCATATTAAAAAACAAAAATGAGCAGAGAATTTTTTCGGTAGAAGTTATAGAGCAAAATGCAAAAAGTTTAATTTTGAGTATCTCGGAAATCGAAAAAATATTGGATTCTTATTCTTACCTATTCTTACTTATACATACATACGTATACACGAACAATTTCAGACTGAGAATTTTTTCACAGAGAGTTATAAACGATTTCCATGTTTAGGTATAAATACCTAACTTCTCGTAAAAAAAATCATTGGATTATTGTTTATCTATAATCTGTATTACTTATTTTCACTATCTGCCAAGTTTCAACGACGGGAGAATTATTCGGGTCACAAAAGCTTCTTTGATTGGACTAGTTGACAATTTCTCCATGCAGAGTTATATGTCATTTCAACACTATCATGGGTAATAAATTCTATTGGCGATTATGTAAGTTCGCAATCTTAGAAACGTTAAGGTTTTATGTCAAGGTGGCATTTAACTAAACTTTAATTATCGTACCTCATGTTCTAAAATGTATCTGCATCATTGCACATCACAAAGACGCCGATAAATTTTAAAAGTTTTATATTAATGTTCTTATAAATGAATAACTTCGAATTCTTCACAGGAGGTCACTTCCTAGTAGTTTATTAGTACAAACTTGTACGGTAAAAGCTGTCCAACTAAGAGACTCTTTATTGCACACCTCACTCAGTAAATAATTAGCTGATTGTTTTTTTTTACATTAGAAATTAGCTCATTAGACGAGAACCCCTTTTAAAAACCTCACATTCATTGATCCGTAACTAGTATTTGCCATAATTAATAGAAATTATTGCTAAATATTCGAAACATTATTCTAAATACAAAAAAATGCCGCACATCTAACCCACAAACAGTGACATTTGACATTTCGGAGACCTCACGACTACACAAGCGCCCCTAGCGGTGAATTCATACGCGTTAGCCCTCATTGAGTGGCACTTGAGCGTTAATTTCTTTAATCATGCTCCATTAGATTCCTTCAGGAAACGCTTGTTTACTTCATCATTTATTACAGGCAATATAGACAATATCCAGTCTTTCCGAGCGGTAAGACAATGGCGCATAATATTTCTCTCTAGATCGACAGTTAATCAGGAAGAGTGGTTCATATTTTATTGTGCAGTGAAGAATTGTTTAAAAGTATTCTATTAAAAACAATAGGAGTTTTTTTTATTGTGATTCATTAGCGTTTCACGAAGCGGGTAAAGGGGCGTACTGCGATCTTGCTTTGATTCGTTCAAGTTCCAGGCAGTTCATTTCCCATTTAACTATTTGAGTCGCCTTAAGGGTATTGCGATGCAATTTAAGAAATTTTAAAGTACTCCTATGTCACTTATTCGAAATCGCAATAGGAATTTGCTAATCCGTTCAAAAACAGAACTGCTTAACTGTCAAAGCAACATCGCAATTGGGAACGTGCACGACACTAGAAATATCCTTAAAATATATTTATTTGTGAATAAATTTAGATAAAATACTGCGATTTGGATTTGCAAAGAGTTGTGAAGGAATTTGTGATCTGTGAATTTAATAAAAGTAAGTAAATATTCTTTAAAAATGTGTTTTTAGGGTTCCGTAGCCGAATGGCAAAAAACGGAACCCTTATAGTTTCGTCAAGTCTGTCTGTCTGTCTGTCTGTCTGTCTGTCTGTCTGTCTGTCTGTCTGTTTTTTTTTACTCAAACCTATGCGTGTGGGGTGTCTATGAATAGGTCTTTTAAAATGATGTTGAGGTTTCTAAAACCATTTTTTCTAAAAGTGTAAGGTTTGCGATATAGACGCTTCCAAAGTGGTAAAATGGGCGTCCCCCCCATCTAACTTTTGAACCAAGAAAGTGAAAATTTTGAAAAAAATATATGATGTAGATCTCAACAAAAACTTGCAACGAAAATTGGTTTGAAGGAGATCGAACCAGTAGTTTTTGAGATATTGCACATTTTTATCAACCGCAAATATAACTTTGTCATTCATACAAACACTATGAAAAACAAAGTTATTTTTGCTGTCGCAATATATTGTGATGTTTTCGTTAAGTGAAAGTAAGTGGACCCTGAATTTAGTTAAGGGTGGCACGGAACCCTCAGTGCGCGGGTCCGACACGCACTTACCCGGTTTATTGTAGACATGTCAGGGTTTGTTTACTTCATGTTGTAATGAATTTTACTGTAAAACAATAAAGATAAAGCTCTTTCAATGGTTTAATTTGGTAATAGTTAACATTCTTAGTTGCGTTTGTGTCGCTAGTAATAAATTCAATATCGTTTTCAAGTCGAAATGAGCATAACTTTGAAGACCGGATTTCTCACTCACGCTATTATATTATTTCAACAACAAATTATTGAAGCTAGCATTAAAAGACAGACATCTGTTCTATGAATACAGCACGAGAAGTCACAAGTGTTTGTTGGAACACATTTCGTCGCTATGTAACAGGGGCTGGTTGACTCTTCTGATATCTTGCCATCAATAAAACGATCCATCAGCACTGAAACAAAATAAAATGTGTTATATGAGACAATCCCAATGATTACAATAAAGATTTAAATAAGGTTGTGATGTTACTTACTTTGTTATCCTGACTGCAGCTATCCATTTCAACCGTTATACCACTTTCCAAGCAGCTGTTGGGAAAAGGTAAACCTTAAATAAACTATTCCAGCCTGTATACTTACAGTTTCTCACATAGCAACTACAGTGACCTTTGATTAAAGTAAAATAGCGGAAGATACGGCATGTCATACTAATTGTCAGCAAAAAAATGGCACTACACATTCCTTACGTCACACGTCTTATAAATGTCACCCGCGCACGCAATCCAATGGCAATTAGGCGACGGGGGCCTGATTTTAGCGGTCCACTTTCGAGTGGCGCGTCACCTATCTTCCGCTATTTTACTTTAATCAAAGACAGTGACTCATTATTTTGGACAGAATAAACATATTATATAAAACACGGCGTAAATTCTGAGCAATATCAGTATATTATGACGGATTTCACAGATGCAAGATCAGACATTAATGCAAATTTTTGCCACTGTGAGCGCTGCGGTAGATTAGACTTCCCCCACCTAGTACTTCGCACACAGCCAATACGCACCCAAAGCTGCATAATGAGTATGAGCTGGAGGTCAAAAAATATGTAGTCCGGCGGGGTCCAATACCCCGACTGAGAGCGAATCCACATTGGTGTTGCGTTGCATCTCCGTTGCGTTGCGTCGGTTCATAATATTTACTCATACGCGTTGCACGCGCGTTTGACGACAGGCAATGCACCGTGTGGGTGGCATGCTGTTATTTGTGGGTAATACGACGGAGCTGCACCGCTCCGACTTTGCATCGTCGACGCAACGCAACGGAGACGCAACGCAACGATAAAGTGGCTTCGCTATTAAGCGTAAGATTTAACTGTATAAAATAAATATGTAGAAAAACAAAATTGTTGCTAATTTGGAAACTTCTTCACAATTTTTCGTTAGCTCAAAACTCAGAGGTTAGATAATATTTTTCTTTCTATGCTTAAATTAATTTGGCATAATTGAGAGGTTTTTATGATAAGCTTTAATGGAAAAGCTTTTTTTGCAGTATGAATTTAAATAAGTTAACCCCCTATTGACTGAATGGCGCAAATACTTTATTTATTAAAAAAAAATTATAAACTCAATAACTCGATGTAAGAGCAGCTTCAAATGAAGGTAATAAAACATTCAGAAGGATGAAAGAAGCAAGGCCACACGGACGGGAAAATTTCAAGGATCTCTCTTTACCAAACAATAAGCTAATAGATACTTTTGACGAGTTCCCAGGGATGTTCGTTGAAGGGTATTCAAATACCTTAATTACGGTAGGTACATACAATTGATCGATTCTCTAATTAAGTTTGCAGTTTTCGAGTTTAATTTTGCGTAATTTATCTTGCTGTTCAATCATAATTCAATTCAAATACGTTTCAATTGTTAGAACAAAGTATGAAAACCACTTTTTAGGGTTCCGTAGCCGAATGGCAAAAAACGGAACCCTTATAGTTTCGTCAAGTCTGTCTGTCTGTCTGTCTGTCTGTCTGTCTGTCTGTCTGTCTGTCTGTCTGTCTGTCCGTCCGTATGTCACAGCCACTTTATTCTGAAACTATAAGCGTCACATTGCTGAAACTTGGTAGGTAGGTGTATTTTGTTCACCGCTTTCCGATTCAGATACAAAACGTAAGATAAAATAATATTTAAGGGGGGGCTCCCATACAAGAAACTAAAACCTTAAATTTTTTTTTTACTCAAACCTATGTGTGTGGGGTGTCTATGGATAGGTCTTTTAAAATAATGTTGAGGTTTCTAAAACCATTTTTTCTAAAAGTGTTAGGTTTGAGATATAGACGCTTCCAAAGTGGTAAAATGGGCGTCCCCCCCCATCTAACTTTTGAACTAAGAAAGTGAAAATTTTGGAAAAAATATATGATGTAGATCTTAATAAAAACTTGCAACGAAAATTGGTTTGAAGGAGATCGAACCAGTAGTTTTTGAGATATTGCACATTTTTATCAACCGCAATTATAACTTTGTCTTTCATACAAACACTATGAAAAACAAAGTTATTTTTGCCGTCGCAATATATTGTGATGTTTTCGTTAAGTGAAAGTAAGTGGACCCTGAATTCAGTTAAGGGTGGCACGGAACCCTCAGTGCGCGGGTCCGACACGCACTTAACCGGTTTTGTTTGCAAGAGTTTTTAATTCAATAACGCAAAACTTTTCAGTTTTGTTTTCTACGTGCTCATGCAATTAAGGTGCTTCTCGAAAAAAGTCTCGAACTGGCCCCTTTCATTTGATGAAAATTCATAACTTCACTAAAATTCAGTTTAAACAAAGTACCTTCACAGAACGACGTTCAAAAGTCAACAAAATTATTCTTTACGAATTTCTAAGAGGAAAGCTAGATTTGCATTTCAAATAAATCGATTTAAAGGTAAATAAAACTCTATAGGGAAATGGATTCGTTAGAAATGTTGCGATTGTTGCAAAAAGGTCTGAGGCTCGTGCTAATCCGATTTCTGATTAGAGCTTTTATAACGATTGCCCAATTTAACAATATCAACGAAAAAGCAATCATACAGCTTTTTATTTCAGTGTAGAATTAAGCCATTTTGCTTGTTACAAAACCTTTACAAAACATATGTTTTTTTTTCAAAGGCACTCACGCTGGCAGCACAGAAACAATAAAAGAAAAAAAAAACAATCGATAGCGCGCCGATATATCTCAGATGGCATCGCGTATCAACAGATTCGATGTCCCAGCAAATGTTTAGAGACCGGGCGGGTTCCGTTGGGGGTGCGATTTTCCACCTGCAACCTCCATTCGCGCGCAGACCGCCGGCCGCGATGGGCGTTTATCGGGACAGTACTACGTTACCTCCAGCCGAGCTCGAGCTCGAGCGGTCCAGACGACCCCACCTGTTGATCGTCGACAACTCGAGGGAACCGAGCGCGGGCGAAGGTTAGTGTTCTATGTTTGAAATTTTGAAAACGTGATTGTGTGGTGTTGTTTTTTCATTTTAAGGCGACGGATTTCTTTGTGGCCAGGATTTTTTGGTTTTTTTAGATCCGGCTTTGAAGCAACGGATGTCGCTTGAAGACGTGGAATTTAAAATTAGGGTTTAAATAAAGCCCGGATAGTGTTAAAAAATAATTTGCGGCTAGCATTATTTTTACATAAAACCATATTATTTTGCGTAGACCGTATAAGCACTTCTTTAAAAAGGTAACATTTTTGTTACACGTATAACTATGGTTAATGGGTGTTTCCAGTGAAATGTTTGGGCGTTTTTGGAGAAAATATCTACAGTTGTATATTTCAAGTCTTATATAAAATTTTCCTGGTTAAATTTTTTATATAAATATTATGCTCATAATTAAGTTAGAAATTTACTTTCTAAAGACGTTATCTGTTATTGTTCGGTACAAACTTGTGATTAATCGGAAGTTGTTTCGTCAACTTGGTGTCTGAAATACAAAGCAGGTTTATATCGAAGACTGTCCGAAGTCGTAGAAAATTGAATTCCATGAACGTCGCGTAAATTTATCACCAGTCTCTTGAGAACTAATTAGTGAGTCGTTTTGTATAGGGCTTAAAATTAGCTTGAAACTTGTTGGGATATCCCAATATTGACATTTATAGATCATAGGAATTTAGAGTTATTTTAAGTCTTTTAGTTGAAAGATTGTAACTTTTGAATGTGACGTGACAGTGTGATATTATCGTACAAAATTCATAGGAGGGCTACGATTCTGGAGCCCTTAATTGTCACCTGGGTGAGCTCGGTCTTTATACTTACTAATTAACCTGTGCCACGATTGGCTTAACACGTTCCGGGACACTATTCCAGACACAATAGATGTTTTATTGTTTTCACGCCTGTAGGCGTTCACTGTCCCGGAACGTATTAAACAATTAAGTGAATGTGTCACAATTCTGTCTGTGCCATATTAAGCGAAATGCGTTTATTTCAATAATCTTAGTTACAACATGTTGCAGAGACTTATCTAAGTGTAGCTAGCTAGACTCTAACAAGAGTTCAGAGAACAATTTAAAAAAAACAATGTCGTCTATAGAACGGCTGATTCAGATTTGAAAAAAAAACTGGCAATTAATAAAAAAAAATTGTTAATTAAAATCAATTGTGCAGATATGTGTAAAAATAGAACTAAAAATTAATTACAAGATGCATTCTCTTTTCCTGATCTAGATTAAACCTGTATCTCAGGCTAAAAAGAGCTTAACGCTATCATTAAGGGCTTACATAACTTAACAATAGTATAGTATATTTTTAACCTAATAAAAAAAAAGAAAAATAATAATAGAAAAATAAGAGTTAAGAAGAAGAGTATATTTTTGATAGGAGAAAGACAGGAAGAGAAGTGACATTAGTAAAATAAACAAAATAAGTACAGTATAAAATAGCCAGTGCTTTGAGTATATAACAGGTTTTTGCTGAAAATAATGTCTTACTGAAATTAAAGCTCAGACATGCATAATAAAAAAAAAAACTGGAAATACACATTACTCCCGTAACACACCCATTTTTCCCCAGCCGTTGTCAAGGCCATAACGTAACATAATGTATACCTATCATTAACATGATATAATATGCCGACGGGCACTGTCAAGCCTTGCAAATGTACAGGCACCGTCAAAAATGTTTGTGCATTTTCAAGAATGACACGTAATTAGTGTCACTTTTGTCAAAGTCTGAGAATATCTAAGTGTAGACAGTTAATATGAAAAAAAAACGCGTAGAGCTATCAATCCGGTTTTTTAAAGCGCGATCGAATATTCGTAGTCTCTATTTTAGTTTGTTTGAAAATGTTGTACTATATCCAGTGTGCGAAAGTCGGTCAATTTTTTAAACTATCAGGTTGCCTTTCATAATTAAAGTTTACATAAAAGCTGGCTCTATAATTACAGTCATGTATTTTATTATAGCCGAAATAAGTTTTCTGTCAAAGCATTGGTTTCAGCTCTCAGAGCCATTACTTATCTTATATCATGGTTTATATTATGAATAAAAAACAAGTACTTTTGATGCACACTGTACACGTATCAGAGCTCACGGAGCACACGTGACATATCGCATTATGACACCCCTGAGCAAACATACAGGGTGAAATTCAAACAGGTTTCCTTCCAAATCGAACTTGCAAATATACTGGGATGTGTACATTAGAACCGCTCTGGTGTGGTAAGTGGGAGGGATCTTTGGGCTTGTACTCATAAAAAAGTTTTATACTAACAAGAGATTTATATTTCTTTCGCCCATTTAATCTTTTGACCTTTTTGAATTGAAATTGATTTAAGGTCGGAGGTCGGAGGTCAATGTGAAAATCGATCAAAGTTTTTTTAGGTTGACTGTACTTATATTTCGCAGGAATTTGATTGAAGTAAAATAATGTTTTTAAAGAATTTTACTGTAAGCCATCGTCGTTAAAAATTATTAAGTAGTACATAATTAAAAATTAAAGTAAAAATAAACTTTGAATTAGCAAACGCAATATAGATTTAAAAATGCGTAGCTAGCAAATAGTTTACCAGCACCGTTTTTTAATTTTTCTAAAATATAGAAAACTAAAAAAAATATAGTTTAATATCTATGTAAATAAATGGCGAGTCTCAGTTTCCTAGTCTCATAGTGTTTATTTTTCTCAAAATGGCCGTCTCAACTCATTAGTGGTACAGACTGCACTTTTAATAATGAATTCTGACTTTGTCTCGCTCCCGATCCCGTATGAATTGCTTTTTAATCTCTTAATCAAACTGCTGAAAAAGTACAACTTAATTAAGTTAAGAAGTGTTGACGAAGAGACTGTAAAAAGAATTTGTAATTTTTCACTTAGCGTCTTTATTTTGTTGCCGGGCGCAGATTTACTTCTGTCTATGTCCATTATCGTTACATATTCTTTATAAGTGCTCCTAGTCCTCCTATATACAGAAATAAATAAATGATTTTTATTTTAGCATTTCATTAAGCATGGTTTGATAAAATAATAGTCCGGTAATTCAATTTCATCAATATCTTAAAACAATTTAAGTGTTGACTGGTAAAAAATACCTTAATTAAAGTAAGAAAGCGGACAATTTAATGTTCAATATTGGCTCATCAAATTTTTCGGTATCATTCTAGTAAACATTTTTTAGTGATGAAAAAATAAGTGGATTTTAAATGTGACGTAGATAAAATAAAATGCAAACAAGGTTTGTAAAAACGTGATAATAGATTTCATATCATATCTTAAAATTCTAAACGGAAATTGAAAACGCTTTGGTAAAGTGCGGTAGATAGGAATATTTTAAAAATGAAAGCTAAAAGCTTCTTTTTTCACCTACTTAATTCCACGAACGAGGAACGAAGATTTTTCAAATACAACCACTGAAATACGCTGGATAATATTTTACATGTTTTAAATTCATTTTTATATGAAAATTATAAAATAACGTACATGTTGATAAGTTTCATTTTTGCTCACACATGTACTGCACGTATTTGTATAGGCACGTATGCAAATATGAAAGATCTACACTAATTTGACTGAAAAAACTGGCGTCATTTTAAACAAAAGACAAAGCGGGATGCAAGATATTTTGGCTTAAGAGATCGCGACCGTAGGTTGTGCATTTAATCTATTGTTTTTTAGGCCCAAGTTGATCAGCCCTTGCCCGTCACCCCAAACTCATTTGATTTACTCAAATCCCATGCAACAGTTTGCATATTCTCTTAGTAAATATCCGCCTGAACTGTATTCAGTACTAAAACAACAATATACTCGTAGCATGTAGCCCGGCCCTGGGATTAGGCGAACAGACGTTTAAGGGCAACACACAATTCCTTCTTACCTAGGGTTGTCAGTGACTCAAGTCTCAACATATAAAAAGACATTCGTTAGATATCGATGTTTTGGATGACAGCTTGATGGTTTTACAATATTTTTAACACTCACAGTGTCATATTTTATTCTTAAAAGATGAAATATGAAACCAAAAATTGCGCACGGGTGGGACTCGAACCAGCATCTTTCTGGCTTACCGGGCTAACTGCTCTTCCAATTGACAGCTTGAGTTTAAGAGTCCGCGCATACGAGCTTTTTGTACTCGTACATGTAGCTAGTTATTAAAATTATTCCTTCATTCTCTATGGACCGTTAGTGACAGCCACGGAAAAGACCATAGTATATAGATGGAATAGTAATGTTAGTAGCCTGTCAGGTCAGCCGCAGTTATAATTGGAAAGTCTTGCAAAACTCAACAGTTTTGTTAATGTGTTAATGTGACGAGTGGTATAGATATGCGAACGGATAGCGTAAAACACAAGATTCATTCCTTTTCTTCCATTGGATCCTTGTTTACAAGTGCGAATTATTATTAGAAATATATTAGAATATCATTTGGGAATCAGGAAAAAATCGCAGCCGCTTTTACTTCGATTGCTCTGTCCAATTACCATTACGTTTCAGTTACATAGACCAATATGAGATGACGTTTTATGGTAAACAACATCCATCCGAACGGATTTGCATGACATAGTTTTTTTAATGATATCATGACCAACCTATCCCTTTTCTGTGTTCAAGATGGCGGTCTGCGTACCTTCATCCGCGTAGCAATAAAGAAATTGAATATGAAGTGTCTTGGGTTTGACATAAAGCTTACGAACTTACTTCTCTTTAAGAAGGATAAATATGATTACACATGGAAATAAATATATAGCAAAACGCACTCACGCACATATAAAACATTTTAAATATGAAGCAAAAAACTAGTGATATTTTTTTTTTATTTCAAATAAAATATAGAACTTAATGTGGTAACCCTGTATTACTATGGAACATCGAAACAATCGGATTACGACCGTACGACGATCCCGCGTTATTTACTTAGTTACGGACTTATTAACATTATTAGTTTTCTTTTCTGTGACATTGAGATTTGCAATGATAACTGATATTATTTTTATGATAAGAGTAAATAATATTTACTTATTTTCTGCGATTATCTGCGGCTTCCTAACTGCTAAGTAACTTACTAAGTAACTGATTAAGATACACTTTGGGTTCTTCAATAAATAAATAATGGTTTGAACAACTGTTTAAATATTATGCGGCTAAAATGAAATGATAGACTTAAAATATTAAGTACTACTTTTGTATATTAGAATAGTTAGATACGGGATTGCTACCATGTACCTTATTATTTATGAGCTTCCGATATTTCGGCACTGCCTTCAACTGCTTACAAGCGCCATGATCACGGAGTTACTCCGTGATCATGGCGCTTGTAACAGTGCCGAAATAACTAAACTAATATTCTACTATAAACTTACTATAAACTAACTATTCTAATGTTAGTGACCATAAAAGTTTAAAACAATATACTTTTGCATAGTTAGGTTATACCTCTCGATAATATATTAATAGGATTGAGATATTTGAAAGACTTTTTAGGGGCTTCTAAATTAATCATCTCAACAGTAGATAACTCTTTCACCAGATGTAGCTAGTGACTAGAATATAGAACCACTAAGGCTTCATTAGGTCAGTTAACTAGCTTAACTTCATATAAATGTCAAGTTCTCCATACTCAATCAATAAAGGCTTGTGCATATCCAACATATTACTTATATTAATAGCGGTCCCGCGAGACTACGTCTATTCGATTTGTTTTTTTTTTGCATATATCATTCTAATTGTGGAAGGCAAGAAGGAAACCACCAAATTATTTTCACTAATTTAGATTTTTGATGCAAAAAGTCTCAACCGACAAGAGCCTACTAGCTCTTAAATTTGATAACAATGATGATGAGCTTTATAAAAAATAAATAAAATGGCTTTATTTCAGGCATCAGCAGACACACCCATATTAAATGACAAATAAAATAAATAAATGGCAGAAAGAACTAAAAAAAAGCAATTAAGTATAGTTACAAACAATAAAATGATAAAATAGAATAATACTCAATAATTTGATATTTTATTACAATAATTTTATAAATGAACCGTATAACATTAAAAAAATAGACCAGTTGGTTCCTGAGATTGGCGAGTTCGAACAAATAATAAAACAAACAAACACTTTATCTTTATAATATTAATATGGATTTGTTAACATACAGATAATTTAATTTTCTGCTAATAAGGTTGCTAACGAAATAATCCTTAGACACTGAGCTTAAGGTAATCCCATCAAAAGATACGAGTAATTACGTTAGTTAGTCGACCATATTATTGAAAAATATTTTCACTTACTAAATCAAAGACAAAAGATTTTTTGTGTTCCTTTTTACGTTAGAAGCAATGTAAATGTAAAGCCTGAGATGGAACGAGAATTTTCTAGTTATTGTAGCTGCGTATTATGGAAAACAATTTTCTCCGCATGTTTTGCGTTACTAAAAGTTTTGAAAGAGTTTGTTTTGAAGTAACGTCGATGTATGAGACAATATTTGCTAAAATATCAACGTTTTTTTTATTTAAAATGATGTGACCGAACAATAAAAGGAAAAACGAATTTTTTTGTTATTAAAATAATGTCAAAATTGAATGCGCATACTCAAAATAATCATTTTTATGCGTGTGAGCGTATTGACAAAGCAAGCGACACTTATTGGTTGTTCTAGACATAAAAATAATGTTTGCAACCATAGATAAATCGGAAAAAAGTCAAATGATATCACCTTAATTTATGCCCAATTCCTATTTTAAATTACCTTATTTTATTGTAACAGAAAAAAGAACAACGTTTCCATTTAGCATCGTCAAGTTCAATTCAATGTTACGATGATGCGATATTTCGTAGCGTCTACGAACATTGCTACGATGCTACGTCATACTACGACGACCGTAGTCGCATCAAAGCGTAGCGTACTCGTAGTACTTAAAGTATTTATTCGGTTTCAACATATTTCTTCATCAGGTAGAAATGTCGTAATGACTAGAATCACGAAACTCTTTCTCTAGGCAATAGCAATGAAGTCAAAAGCTGGTCAGCTAAACATTCGTTTATTGCTTTTTATCAATGAAACGAAATAATTTAAAATACAATGTAATGAAATTCTTGTAAACGTTTATTGACTAAATATAAATTATTGTGTATTATATGATGACATGTATAGCTGTACAGGTCACTGATCTTTCTTTAAATACCTACCATCGCATTTTTTTTAAAAACAAATCGTAGTACCATGTGTACTTAAAAGCAATGCACTACTTTAATAATGCCATAGTTTTCACGTTACATAGTTCAGTTACGATAAAACTATCTCTGTACCCTATTATTAATAACAAAATGAACTCTTTCCCCAACCCTAGACCTCCGCTTTCCGAAATCCAAAAATCGTCAATACGATTATCATTTTACGGATACGAAATACTTCCTAGTATGAAATGCATAACCAAAACGCTTCGGATTTCGTTTTTTGTATTAGGCCCTCTGTTCCCTGATAGTCCCTGAAATGAGTGGAACGCCATAAAGGGTGGTTAATGGCCAATTGTCGGCGTGACAGCCTTAATAGCGAAACAATGCCTTTCCCTCGGCGTTACGATGGGTTCCGGCTATTTTGGACTCGTTAACTACACAATACATGGAGATCCAGTTAGCCCACAATTCTGGTGAAGGGTATTCTGTGATAGTACGTTTAGGATGAAATTTTGTTTGTGTTATCAGCAAGCAAGATAGATGCATGACCTAGTATACAGTGTGTGACTTGTAATACTACAGAGTATAGATAGTGCCATCCACGAAGGCGCGCCCCACTCTTTTTTTGATTGAAGAAGGTGCGGGGTGCGGGGGAGACACGCGCGTCAGTTGCGAGCCGGCCGTCATTCAAATATTGAGACTCGTCACGAAGGTGGCTCTGCTTAAATTATTTTTAAAATGTCAATGAAAACCCAGTTTGTTGTACTAAAAAATAAACCTGGTATAATCTACTGTCATTATTAAATTTACTGAAAGAATTATAATGGTAACTTAAAACACCATAAACAATTTTAAATAAAAAAAAAACATGTGGTAACTTATAATATTACCGGGATGTACTGTATCGGGGAAGGCTATAAAACATTACGCTAGGACCTACGTGTACGAAGAAAAAACAATTCACGCGTATGAAGTCCCGGTGGACCGATGGTTCTCTTATAAAGACTGTTTTTAATCATTTTTTTTAAAATTTTATAAAACGTTCTTACGTATTTCGTCTACGTCAATAGTAAAAATGATGCTTGTGCAGTTTAAAACAATATATTACTTTTCTAGTAACTAACCATACCTACTTTAAACTATATCCAAGTAGAGCATCTTTCCCTTTGAGTGTATTATTTGAAGTGTGCTTGTCATTCATTAGTCATTAAGATGTTCCAAATTCAATTCAAATATTGGAAAAAGCTTGCACACATGTACTATAAACGATTTGGACGAGTGGTGGGGCGCGCCTTCGTGGATGGCACTATCTATATACGTAGTTACATTGACCTGGTCATAGTGCTCAAAAATGCTTTAACTTAGGGATATTATTACCCTATTCAATGTATATCAAAATCGCTATCTCGCTGTAGTAAATGACAATGGACACATTTTTTTGCAATATATTGATGGCCCGATTTATTTTGTTCGAAAATTACAATACATTTATTTTTTATTAAAATAAATTAAAGCCATTTAGAAATGGTTACTGGTTACTTTAAGTTAATATATTTTATATTTTTGCTCCTATTACAGGCCACAACCTGTATAAGTAGTGTTAGTTAGACAGACAAGTTAATGTGGATGTCTGAATAAATATGGTGGTCATAAGTACATAATATGTATAACTTAAAAAAGCTGTTAACCTCAGTACCAAAATAATTAGGGTACCTATGAGTAGCTGGTTATAAATGTATCAAGCTACATCCCTTTTTGTAAAGACTCAGCCTACTATTATTAGTGTTTATTGTTATGTACCTTCTGTTAGCAGATTGGAGTTATATTACTCTGCTTCCAGTACAATTACTGCATTGTTTTACGGTGTACGGTGAAGGTCGCTCAAAATTTTCCTCTTCCACAACCATGTTTGTAAGGCTTATCATGTTACATGGTGGATTATGTGCTTATGTGGCGTAATAGCATATTTACGGCCTGTTTCACAATGTAACCAGTAACGTTATCTGTCCATTACTTCATACGAAATGTCGATATCTGAATTATTTGTTGGTTAGCTTATTTGTCGATGGTGAAACAGACCTTAAGAGGTGCAATATTTGATTTATAAAAATGACAGAGTGACTAATTGAATATACCTAAATAAACATAAGAAAGAAACGAAATGTCTCTAACTTGATCTTTCCTTATTTCTCCAATTAGTAAAATAAGCTAAGAAGGAAAGCAAAAAAAATGGCCGTTAATGTCTTCTAAACAAAATCATCTGAAAAAATAAGATTTGAGCCTCAAATGGACTTGACCCACTTAGGCGCATACAAGGTCAAAGATGAATAGAGAATATAGTCGAGGAATCTATTTTGAATCCATTGTTAATATTGCAACAGGTGTTTCATAATACCGACGCCTAAAATGTGGTCTAGTAAACTTAGGTTTGGACGAAAGCACGTCAAGCTAAACAGTGCGGTATCTTATGCTGTTGAAATAAGAGCTATTTTTCAACAAAAATATATAGTCTAATGTCTGGCGACTGTACTTACATAAATACAGCCCCATATGTAAGAAGATAACTTTCACTGCTTTGCTGATAAAAAAAAGGAGAAAAAAGATTATGACACTGGGTTCCATTCCCCGTTCAAATCAAGAACTACTTTGGCCATTGTTACATAGTGTATTTTTGGAAATGGTGCTGGTTAGTTACTTGTAATGGAAGAGAGAGACGGACTGTAAAAAAAAATTAAAAAGAGCGAATAACTTTAGAACTGGTATAATTATTTTATTAATTTAATTTAGTTATTTCGACCAAGTCAAGGAATAAGTAAATGTGATGTCATATCAGGAGGTCAAGAAAAAGGCAAGCAAAAGAAATGAATGGCAATTACTCCACCGACAAGAGCGGATAATTTAATGGAAGATAAACATACTGCTCAGAGTCAAGATACATCTCGAGTCGTGCCCCATTATATTTGTCCAGAAAATAAAAATGATATTGAGTTCCTTGTGGGGAGTGATTACTGAATCGACTTCATTTGTGGTTAATAAAACAATGCCCAAGGTTAAATGGGGAGCTTTGTAAATAAACCATATAGTAACAATTCATTGCACATACTGGGCGAATATTGCTAAACTGTTTCGAACTATAGTTGTTGTTTGTTCTTCCAAACATAGATCATCTCTGGCTTGGTTTATTTACGGTGAACTATCTGATATGTGTTCAGATTAAGTTTGCTACGTTCCAAGCGGAGATAAAAATTATGATATATAGTTGATTTATTTAAATGAAGCGTTAAATACTTGTAGAGTAGGTTAAAGAGACCAGAACTGAAAGCTATTTATTCAGTTATTTATTTTAATTCTGGGTTGACGCCTGACGTTTCGAATGTGCTATTTGTGATTACATAGTTATGAAAAATAAACTTCTATCATTCATTAATATTAATAGACGTTCCTATTCACGTAGTCAGCGTCTTGAGATCTTGCAGTATGAGAATGTTGCTTGAGTCTTCGAAATAATAGGATCCCATGCCTGCTTTTTGGTTTTGATAAGGGGTTAACGTTCCCTTAAAATATTTTTACCCTGAAATGATCTCCACTCATTGAAATTTATATTGCAGGTAATTCATTGAAATAAATATGATCCGAAGGCATATTTTTCGCCAGCCGTTCGGATTCACGGCAGTGGCCACGGCTGGTGGTTGTGTAAGTGACATTTATCGTCCGCCGACGTGACAAAGATAGATGAGGCACGTGATGCCGTCACGTTTCACAATTTTTACGCTTTTATGGATATGGATAGTTTTGTGGATATTGAAACGGTCACTTTAAAAAACTTTGAATTTTAAGTACTGTCCAACAAAATATTTTCAAGTTCATAAATGCGAAAGTGTTTTCATACATGTTTTTTTTTCTTTATGATGCTAAAACGTTTTTAACTTTGAGTAATTTTAACATATGGCTATATCGAACCAAACTGCCTCGGTGGCGCAGCGGTAAGAGGGTCGCATTTTAAAGCGACGGCTGCGCCAGAGGTCCTGGATTCGATTCCCGGGTCGGGCCAAAAAATATGTACCTGCGTTTTCTGTTTAGAAATTATCAGGGAAGCCCGGAGTTTGGAAGTTGGCGGTGTTTCACCCCCGTGCCTCGAAAAGCACGTAAAGCCGTTGGTCCTGCGCCTGATCTCTCTCCGGTCGTGTCAGATTGCTGTCCCATCGGGCTATGAGAGTGAAAGGAATAGAGAGTGCACCTGTGTTAGCACACACACTTGTGCACTATAATATGTCCCGCGCAGTCGGTTGGTCCTTGTGATTGGCCATCGTAGTCGAAATCGGCTAGGGGGAATGTTATATTGAACCGTAGAGATGGGCAAAGGATGATTTTTGGAATTCGAAGCCTATGTTATGTCATACCTAGAGGAGAGCTTTCAACCTAGAGTCAAAAAGGGGATGTCGTTTTATATAAATAGAAAATCAAATATTTGCACAGAGGAAGTCACAATAAATTGCTAGTATTACATCGAAAATACACCTACTTTGTATAAGTTTTCTCTACTAACCCGAATCGCCTTAGCCCAGGTGTTACTACAATGGGAATTCACGTGACAGATACGGATGTTGTGCGTGACGTGTTTTTAGCACAACACGTCATACGTGAACATTACTCGTATATCTTGCGGATCACGTAATGCTCGTATGGTTACGTGAGTCGCTAAATGATTGGTCTGGGAGATTTGCCTTTATTTACGCGAAGAGAATGCGTTATTAGGTTCACATCACTTTTTTTAAACAAACATCTTTACCACATGTATGGAAGAATATGAGTAGATAATTCCGAAGTCTTTTTGTGAATTTTGTGAAGCTTAGTCATATAATGGAATGAGGTACTAAGTATTGACTGATTTTGAATCCCATGAGACTTTACCGACATATAAATCAGTATAAACATAGTAATCAAATTATTGATGACATATAAAGGATACCAAATAATAATACTAATTGGCGTCACTGTTCGTGTACCTCACTCGGCAGGGGCCCACTGAAAACCAGCGTCAGGTCCTCCATGGGACCTGGCTTATGCTGAGTGAGGTCCTCTTGGTCTGGACGTCACCAACACACATTGCGTCTGGCACGCACTGCTTAGCTGGCATTCAACTGTTACGTTTCTAACTGTTTTTTATTTTTATTTTTTTTTTTCATATTATTTCTGTAATTGTTTCTCTTTATTTTCATTTTTTCTGTTGTGAAGCGTGCGTATGTGTGTGTGTTTGTGCTGTCCTTTCACCAATAAATGCTTTTTCTTTCTTTCTTTCTTTCTAATATGCCTACCAAATTTTTAACCAAAAATTTTAATAATTTCCAACAGAACAGTTTTGAATGTAAAAGGAATTATTTAGAACATTATTTCACTATAAAAATAACTTTCCTTTTTTATAACAATCCTGTCATTTCGTCGAATTCTTGTGTACTTAACAACCTGAATGTTGTAGGGCTACTGAGAAAATTTATAATTGCATGGCTCTTTCCCGCTCCTTACTTGTTAAGATTCGCTGAAAATGATTTTAAGGGATTTTAACTAACTGAAGAAGCCCAAAAGGAAACTTGTCTTTTTCTGGGAAACAGCGCCAGAAGGCCTACTACGAAAAACGAAATCCGTCGATACGATACTCGATTTGCGGATTCGAAGAATTTCGTAGTAAGGATTCCATACTAAAAATGTTTTGGATCCGAAAAACGATAATCGTATTGACGGATATCGTTTTTCGTAGTAGACCTCCAGATCGGTAGGTACTTTCCTAAGGTAAACTATGGAGACAATGGATAAATGGTTTTCTAATACGTTTTCAATCGCATAAACAGGGTGGGCGGATAGTTGACGCACATTGGGCGACTAGCCGTTGCAATGCATGTGCCGCTGGTTGAGAGTGGGTCCCGAGTTGATCTCGATCCAAGGTGTCTACGCTACGAAATTGATAGATGTGCGTTACAATATACAAGGTGTATCAAAACAACGAGTGAAGAATGAAGGGTAACTCAGAATCAGTAACTGAACAACTTTCTCCTAGAAACATGGGTCGAAATATGCCAAAAATTAATTGACTCTCCATAGAAATCAGACGGGTCACATGACCGATTTAGTATGGGAGGTCAAATTATTTTTGGCGTTATTCGACCTATGTTTCTACGAGAAAGATGTTCAGTTACTGATTCTGAGTAGGTCCTTTCATTCTTTATTCGTTGTTTCGAAACACCGTGTAGAATTTCATTGACATGGTGGCGTTCCCGTCGCGGGTAGATAGATGTGCTTCAACCTTTAATCTACCGAAATACTCACGTTGTTATACCACTGCCAGTAGCAACGTGGGATCCTTTGACCCAGTGCTATATTTAGCGTCTCCTCGTCAGTTCGCTCGAGAAGCGTGGGCGGTACACCAGACACAATATCGCAGGGCAAATGATAAGAACATCACGTGTTTAGCACGATTAAGTCTCAATGACGTGCGACAGGTTACATTGGATTTTAAAAAAGAACGGCAAAAATATAATTTTTCAGTCGTCATGTCGTAAAAAAATTAAAAAAAAAAACAAGTGAGCTACGCTTCATAGTAAAAATTCCAAAGCCCTTTCTCGTGTGTTAAGTGTTTTCTAAAATGTATTGTAAGCCCAATGAGTTGTTATTACTACGTATAGAGAAGCTGTGCCAAGCAAAAAATGTGTCGTAAAAACGACAAGATTGTGACGTATTCCAAGAAATTTGTATTTTGAATATAACATTTGTAACATGAGTTGATGACAATTGGAGTCAATTCATGGCGCACGAGATTTTTTCGTGGTGTCAGTTCCATACGCAAGTAAACAGTTTCATAATCTGCATTCTAATTTCAAGGAATACGTCACAATCTTGTCGCCCAGTTGCGTTACATTATTCGATTGGCATAGCTTCTCTATACGAAGTAATAACAACTTAATGGTATAGATAAATCTGCATTACAGTATTAGGTTACAGAACTGCGGTCTCATATCGTTTACTTCAGGCCCTGAAACTAACTTAAACGTAACTTCATCGTAAGTTCGATTAGACAGGGTTAGAATTCAAGGTTTCGATAGGAGATTTATACCACTAAATAGCTGGTTGCCCGTTTTGCCGTACCTATGTATCTATGCAAACTTTAGCTACCTATGTATGTAGTATGATATTAAAAGTGGTGACAAGTGGAGCGAAAAAGACCGAGAGGACGCAGTTCAAAGCTATGGTCGAAATAGATCTCAGAGAGGGTGATTGAAGCACCTAATAGAAGATTGTCCTCGATTCTCTGCAAAACGCTCAGACCATATCACAGCTTGCAATACGTTAAACATTGACCCGTTCATTATGTCTCAGATTCTGTCTAAAGAAACAACCATTTAAACACCTTTCAGAATTTTCTTAAACATATGCCATAACCACCAATAAACAACCACTAAACTAAATCATTCCTTATCTATGCTCGCGGAGTAATCCGATAGCTCCACGAGTTATAGTGGAAACACAAGTACGCACATTAAAAAAAACACATTGGGATTTGGTAACGCACTGTATATGGCAACTTTGTAAGAAATATATATGAAACTATTATTTTTGTGTATCTTGACGTGCCATGTAGGTAATCTTATTATTCTCTCAAGTTTATACCTTCTCAGCTTTATATAAGATCGTTCACGATTTAAATAAAGTTGTAACTACTTAGGTACTGTTAAACAAAATTTGTAATTGACAATGTTTATAATGTTGTAAAATGGATGAAGAAGGCAAAACTGTTTCCCTATTTAGTTATTTCCTCTATATTGCACTGTCAGTCTTGCTGTCGGTATCTTTTTGCTATTCCTTCATAATAATGAGGCTAGTTTTCATTCTTTACTTTTTCTTGGCCTTTAAGACTAGTCGGGAAAAATATGCAAAGTTTTTATTGCGGTACCCTTGAAATGTAAGGACTATTAGTCAGACCATTGTGAATTTATAAATTTGTTAATTCTAGTAACAAAATTTATTTGTAGCTGTTAATAAATAAGAGGTTTTTGTAAAGTAGGTTTAGAATGGAATGATTTCTAGGGCTGCATGCTCTTAGACACTATTTCAGAAAAACCTTAGAATATTATTTTTTTTATAGACCACTAGACATAAATCAATAAGCTTAAATTTAAATAATAATATGACAGAAAGTACCTTAAGCTCGCAGATTACCAGAGGCTCTCAAACTAGGCTATGCCTGTATCTTGAGAGACCGGGGCGTATTGCGATCCAACTTAATCCGTTGAATTTCCAGGCAGTTCAATTTCCACTCAGTGTAAACGAATATTATCAATATAATAATTATATTGAAAATGGATCGCTTTCCGTAGTAAGCATTCAGATTACATAACGGAATCGATTACTGGTTGTTAAGAGGGCCTTTATTTTTATTTATATTTAATGTTTGTTTTTATTACAGGCCACATCCTGTATAACACGAAAAAAGTCCTAACTCCGTTCTCTGAAAGTATTAAGAGTGTGCAAACTCGCATTGTATTTATACTGCAATCCCGTTCTTTTGCCGGATTCCTACAAGATTGCGAGATTGCTCGCGCGTTTCCGCGCTTATGAGTACGGGACATTCTTATTTCGTTTCCGTGATGAAATACTTTATTGCATTGGCGAAATGGAGCGGGTCTGCCAAATATCATTTCAGTTTTATGAGTTTTAAGTTTAAGCTCAAACGCTTTATCTTCTTATGTCAATGAGGTTTTATTCTTGTAATGGATCATTTCATTTTTCATTTCATTCAATATAGACATAGACTGCTAAAGTCCTTTCTTTTAAGCTACGGGTAATAAAATGACTTCGTTAACCAACAGTAGGGCAATTCACGTCTCAAAATACGCACTACCACGAAATACCAATTACTGTTACTCTGTTACTCGAAACTTAACGCTCACGTTACTCGCACAATGTTTTTTCTTCGCAAAATTGCTCCAATTTTCGCGTACGTTATCGAGTTGTATCATCGTATCGCTTCTCGGAATAGTTGGCGAGGCTGGCGAGACTGTTATTTAATATTTAAAACGTAAAAAGGTAGAGGCAGTAGGGTTGCTAAAAAAGTTGAGTAACTTTTAGTCACATATTTCATGGTCTGTGAATTTTCTTTTACTGTGCAGTGGCAGGTTTTATTTAGAATGCAACGAAAAGCTAAAGATACTCGGAACGAACACGTTAAGGAAAATCGCATGTAATGAAATTGATGTAACACATTCAAAGAAATTACACAATAACTTTTACAATTATAAAACATAAGTAAGTAGAATTTTGAAAAACTGTAATAATCAATATTTTTTTTAGATTCTAAATATTTATGGATAGATAGATAACTCTCATCTCATAGTTTAATTGCAACTTCGTTTAGTAGAGAAAATGTACAATTTAGGCGGTCTTGTCGCTATAAACGATCTCTTCCAAACAACCTTTGAGTAAAGAAATTATGAGTCAAATTATATTCGTTAACACGGGTGAAATTCGCATGATCTTATTACAAAGACTTTAAAGGATCTTACTGTATCCGCATCAGTTATGATATTTACGAAGTCCCACGCATGTACCGTGACCGGTTGTAAAGGCGGCTGTAGTGCTAGGTCAGTGAGATTATGCAGACTGCATTTTGCAGGTAAAATATCAAAGGTCACCTCTACGAGCTTGTTATGTCTACGGAAAGCAGAACGCAGACGGAGTGAAGTCCATAATATATGATACGGTTCCTATTTTCGGCACGTATCCCTATGTTACAAAATGAAAGTACTAGGTTGGAACAAAGACTTGATATTAGCGGACGAATATGCACCGTTTTTTACTGAGTGGGCCCTGAAAAGGTCGTTAGCGTTGTGCCTTACGTCTCTGTCCTTTGAGTTTACGCCGTCAAAGACTATATTGTCTTATATTGGGAACATATTGTTCGTTCGGAGAGTGAACATATTATTCGGAATACCAACACTCCGTGAACAGTACACCTATTTTGTTACAAATACATCGTATGTTTACCTACCTACGTTATAAAATGAGGTCTACCTATACGTACCCTGGTGTTTGTTTAAAAAACTGTGCACAATTTAGCTCTGAAATCTGAGTTCTAAACACTTTATTTAAGCACGTGAATTTTCTTTACCTTGCTTCTCAAGATTAAGACCTTAGAGCTGCATTAGATACTAGATTATAATTCAAAACATGCTTGCTATACCAATAGAGGTAACAGAATTATTCTAGACCGGAAATCTACTTAGTAAGCGCGGATTAAGCGAGTGTATCCGAGCCAAGTGCTCTTGACTTAAGGTGAGCGCGCTCAAGTGCGCTTTCAAATGAACTAGCTCATCTTGAGACTTCGTAACATATTGACCGTGTATTCGACTACTCTTGACTGAACCAAGTAGCCCTCCAAGACTGGTGTAGTGGTTAGACCCCTTACACACGGCGACTTTTAGCATCGATATTAACGCGCTTTTGAAAACGCGCGACTCACGCTATGAACAGATTTAATTTGCCGAATTAAATCTGTCGCCAAAATACAGTACATAGTTTGTCAATGTCCAACTTCTGCATCGCGACTGCATCGATGCTAACGCGCGTTAGCATCGCGACTGTATCGATGCTAAAAGTAGCGCAGTGTGTAAAGGTAGACATTTTGCGACTGCATCGATGCTAAAAGTCGCAGTGTGCAAAGAATAGAATAGAATAGAATTATTATTATTTAAGAATAGAATTATTATTTATTTGACACACACATAAAAATAAAAAACAAAAATATCAAAATACAAAATTAAAAATTAAATAAAATTGGACAAAACAAAAAACAAAGCCTCATAGTGTGCCAAAAAGGACCCCGTTCAGTATAAGTCGTGACAGCAGATGGTAAGCATGCCTTAAAGCATGCCCAAAGGCGCTTAGTTCGTTAGCTTTTTTGTTCAAGAGATTTCCGGGACTACTGCGGAGAGGACGACGCAGATTTCCACGCGTAAAAAGAACAGCTACGTATCAACTCGAGGCGTTCAGTATTATTTTCATGAAACTCCATACTGCAATGCACACATCAAAATCGTAGCGTAACCGGCTCGGATCGAGACCAACTCGGGACCCACTCTCGATCCGCGACGATTATATCCACTTACCGGGCTATGTAAAATAAATTAATGATCTGCATTTATTAAGAGATACTGTATTTTTTTTATAACTATGTTCATTTTCTGAAATTGGTTTGAAGTAGGTATCTAGTCGGTCGGCTGGATTTGAAAATAAAGACGATTCGACATTATCTCTTAGTAGAGATTCTATTTCCTATTAGCCTTACTACTAAGTTAAGTTGCTAAAGTATTAAATTGCGACATAGATTACCTACTTCACGAAAGTACTGTCGGCTACTTAGACTTAGTTTATCTCTACTTCTCGAGTATTGCGACGAAGTAAAGCACTCTCGTTTCAACGTAGTTCTGTGCAGTTTCAAGAAAGTCCTTTCGTAAGTAAATCGTCCTTTTATGCCCACACGACTATGTAATGTAGGTAAATGGGTAGTAGTATTAAAAAGCGAAAATAAGAAAAAGACATTCTGTTGGTTTCTTAATTTATGCCAGGTTTAGATAAGATTATTATAGCACAGCACATAGGTTAGTAAAAAAATAGTTTAAAGGAAATCCTTTTAATATTATAAACGCGAAAGTTTGTGAGAATAATTTCACGCTAAAACTACTCAATTGATACCTTCTGATGAAATAGAACAGAACAAATGCTGATATTTTGTGAGATACGATATTTACGCGATTGTCAAACGCGAATAACTGCTAGTGTATAGGCGGTGGTATCATTAAATTTATAGCAAGCTACTTAAGAATTAAAAGTTAGATAGCTTTTTAGACCTTCAGATAAATGCGTTAATTCCAACCTACTATCGACTACACAACATGAACATGCAACATAACGACATTAGGACTACCTTAACTACTTTGAAAGGAATCAGCGAGGATCCACCAGCCTTGAGCCAGTTGGCGAATGAGATTAACTTTCACGAGGTCAAATGGACCCTTTCTAGCAATAGGAATGTTGGTTTACTAGAGGTATAGTAAGTGGGTAAAAATAAAGCTTAAGAATAATGTCATTTATGTTATGGCAATGGAGTTGGTAGGTGCTGTATGCGCACTTCGACCCTTTACACACTGCGACTTATACCAGCGATGCAAACACGGTGCAGTCGCGATGCAGCATCGATGCAGTCGCAAAATATCAACGTTTACACGTTACTTTTCTTTTAGTATCGATGCAGTCGCGATGCAGAAGCTTGACATTGACAAATTATGAACTAAATATTGGCGACTGCATCGATACTAACGCGCGTTAGCATCGATGCCGACGCGCTTCTTCATCGATTATGGCTCTATAATTAGAATTCTCTAAGTGTGTGTTTAGTAAATAACAAGTAAGTAGTTCTTGCACCAATATTTGATCTAATTCATCTTTCACTTCCACTGAGGCGTTTGCTTGACTCAAAGTGATGGATAGGCTAAATTACACCTCACATAACGCGTTTTTGAGCAAGATGATTTAATTTTTGGGTTGTATAAAAGATATTGCATGATGCCAAGCTTATATACACTGTCTACGCATATCATGAATCGACTCCAAATGAGTTTGTTTGTTTCTTCTAAATAGAAAACAAATGCGTTATTTAATGCTTTTAGTCAGTTTTTTAGAGGTGGTAATTTTTTTTAACAACACTCAGTTTGATATTTAATATCCATGGGATGTATCTGCGCACTGTCTTTATTTTGATTCAGTTTTAGTAAAATCCACTTTAATTATTATAATTCTTAATAAATCTTTTTTGGCGGCTATGTGACGAATGATGCATATACAAAGGCAACTAAGAGCCTGTTTCACCATCTACAAAAACTCTATTCCATATTTGAATTTTTCGTTAGTTAGTGCTTAAATAATGAAAAATTCAAATATGGAACGTAATTTCGTATGAAGTAATAGACATATAACGATACCGGTCACTTATTAGGATATTGTGAAACAGGTCGTAAGTAGTTTATAAAGTTTTAAGCTGAATAGCAGTTAGGTTTATGCGCAGGTTAGATAAGGTTAGGACCCACTTATGATCTAAGCCCTATGACACTTGATCAATGGAAGCTCAATAACTATACCGGATCCATTGAGTGCACCAACGAATGCGCTGAAAGCCTCCATGTGATCTTGAACCGGAAGTAGGTCGCAACCTTGGCCCACCCGACCTTGCTTAAGGAATATTAGATGGGGAACAGGTAAAGATAGTGAAGCTTAGGATGATAAAGTCCGGGATGAATTTTTTTCGGAGGTGTATTATGAAAATGCTCAACTTTTTTTTTACTTTTTTTATGTCATATTGGATATTCGTTATTGCAAGTTGTAAAAGTAACTATAGTCAGTAGATGCTCTACATTTGCTATGAATCAATTGATCAAGTAAAATTTTAAAATATGCTTGTTTTCTTTTTAAAATTAGGACCAGTGGGCCTTCAATTTTATGGAATAGCCAAGGCATCAGTATTCAATATTTTATACATAATACTAAATAAAATAAACTGCCATTAACAACATATCAAATGAAATATTAAGTCGGAGTCAGCCCGCAGGTAATTAGCAAATATTAATTATTTCAACGTTCGATCGACGCCGGTAATTGTTATTTGAAATGAAATTTTACCAGAGATTAAATTATCTCACCAAATGATGGGATGTAATAAGCTTTTTGTAGATTAACACAAATTGTTTAAATTTTAGTTTTATTAATTACCTCGAATGCAGTCGATCCGCAATACAAGTGGCTGAATTCTGGGCTGCTATGTTGTAATTTCTCCGTTGTGAGTTTCCATCGACACGCTAAGAAGAAAAAGATTAATTACCTGATTTCCCTTGCAACAGCGTCCGCACGTTTTGAGTTTTTTCATTTGATGTTTTATTTTATTTTTATTTGTTAGGATAACCAGGGTTTTATAGCCTAAGGCTTTCCTCAATAAATAAGCTTAAAAAAAGCTAAAAAAAACAACAAATCGGTCAAGTAAGTCCTGAGATTAGCGCGTTCAAAAAAATAAACTCTTCAGCTTTATAATATTAGATATAGATTTTGTAAGGTAAAAGCGAATATATTAATTTCACTTAAAGTTACTCGACTTCGTTTTTAACTAATCTGCTAATACATTTGAAGTGTAATCCAAAATTTATTTATAATAAATAATGCATGAGAATTTCCATTAACTCGGGTAATCATGCAAACCCAATATCTATTTATTATCTAGAAAAATATTTATAAAGTTCACGAGTAAATTAATATGTAAACTGTACCTAATTGAACGAATGAACCTTTGAAGAGAAATTCATGTTTTTAATGTGAACCTTTTAATTTAATGTGTAGTCTACGTTATTTAGTTTGATTATTTTTTAACTGTAAGTGATATTGACTAATTAAGATATTGGATATTTCATTCTGTATCATTAAGATTTGACAAAATTCTGAAATTTTTAAATTTTTAATTATTCTGTTTATCATAATATGACTCATATCACTTTATACTTGAGGGGAGGCCTTTGCTCAGCAGTGAGATGTTTACAGGCTAACTTTACTTTGCTTACCCAATAAAGTTATACTTTCATTCTTACTACTATTCTCAGGGAAGCCCGGAGATTGGAAGTTGGCGGTGTTTCACCCCCGTGCCTCAGAAAGCACGTAAAGCCGTTGGTGCTGCGCCTGATCTCTCACCGGTCGTATAAGATTGCTGTCCCATCGGGCTATGAGAGTGCAAGGAATAGAGAGTGCGTCTGTGTTTGCGCACACACTTGTGCACTGTAATATTATGTCCCGCTCAGTCGGTTAGTCGTTGTGACTGGCCACCGTAGTCGAAATCGGCTAGGGAGACTATTATTAAAGTTATACTTAATATACCTACCGATGTCGCCTTTCTTACTTTAGTGCTTCCAAAGTGATATTTTTTATTAAGACTTGGCCAATCAATATTTTACCGTTTAATATCCCATTATATTCTAACAGGCACGTTCGTTAAAATGTCGAATGAGACCTGCATTCATAATAACTTCGCTTATTGCGTCTCTATAATTAACTCCAGTTATTTATTACAATCTTTCTGGTTTAATAGAAGCAGCTAAGAGGGTCCTGAAGTTTTCCTTGGGAGTGATTAATGAGGCAGTGTTTACCTGCTAGCCATCAGTGCACGTTTCCATGTTTAAGTTGGGCCCAATAAAAAATCGGATCTAAAGCCGCATACTTGATAAAAAACTATAAAATAAGGTAATACTATTAATTTTGACGCTTGCACAAGTGGCAGGTATAAGTAACGGGTAGGTAATGCTAGAATATGTAGTAAACCTAGGTTTACCCGGGCTAACTTAGTATTACCCAAACGTTTTGGGTAAAATTTGAATAATAAGTAAAAAAACAATGTTGATTAGGGGTTATCCCATACTCACCTAATAAGTCTATCCAACACCCAACTCTGGCTAGGTAATGTTAGGGGTTGCGCCTGCTCGTTCGTTTAGAGACCAAAATGGTGACTTGACTTGATTATTAACCTTAGTTCATTGACAAAACTACTTAAAAATATGTAGGATATAGATGACGGAGCCTAATGCAAAATTGGTAGTTTAGTGGGATTTTTAGGATCGCTAGCTACGAGTGCCATTTACATGTTGTTGCAATTGTGCGATGTATCACCAGAGGCAAGTAAATAGATGGCAAAAATTTACTGCTCCTTTTTATCCAATAAGAAGATTTTAAATCGTTGTGCAGTGTTAACAAGCTCTAATGAAGGAAGGGATAAAGAAGAGGAAAAGTTTGAAATGCATTTTATTGCTGCTCTTTTGTGATCGTTAATCTAAAAGTCTTGTTTGATATTGCTTTACTTTGTAAAATGAAGTGCAGGCTATTATACCTGTAACGTTAGACAAAAGACTGATTAAATTCTTTAGTAAAGTTAAACAGAAAACTAACAACAGATTAATAAGATTTGATGTAAGCGCCTAAAGATCTTTTTTTCACATTCGTCGGTAACTATTCTAAAATACGATAACAAAAAAAAAAAAAACTAAGACATGCAATGCAACATAAAAAAATAAGACTACCCTATTCAAAAACAAAACCATTTCCTTGTGGCAAGGAGGCTAAAATACTGGCTGCGTTGCCGCGTTGGATAGCTATGCTAATCCTTTGAACTAGGAACCAGCCAGCTTTATTATTGGCCGTAACAGAATTTAGTTTTACTTTTTTATTTCAACAAAATTTAGTTAAGTTAGCCTGTAAGAATCCCACTGCTGGGCAAAGGCCTTACCTCAATTTTGAAGTAGTATGAGCCACACTCCACCACGCGGGCTCAGTGCGGATTGGCGGAGGGGTGTTTGCAAGGCAAGCGACCAACCTTGCTGTCAGACTTTATCAAGCCGCCCATAGGGCCTCTGACTAGGCTTAACGACTAATATCAACCGATATTAGCCGGGACCAACTGCTTAACGTGCCCTCCGAAGCACGGAGATGCTCGTGATATACGTCACTTATATGGTCGGAATGGTCACCCATCCATACACCGACCGCGCCGTAAGTTGCTTAACTTCGGTATTACTACCAAAGCGATGCCACCACTGCGCTACGAGCACCTCACCTTCAACAAAATTAAGAAATACGATATCAATCTATTTAATAAAAATTTGAAAGCCGAAAGAAAATGTTGGTAACTATGCGTGAAAAGGAAATGACTTGATGCAATGTTTATATCAAGAAGGTTTTTTTAATCTTTTAAATAATTATGAATTTTCCTTTGAAATGAAAACGCTGTGTTTTATTCAAAACCGCTGCTTAGTAGAACCACATTACAACAATGAATAACTGTGCATTCCTTTTGTTCCTACTCACATGCTATGCCCTAGAGGTTGGCAAACCACACTAGGGAATGAATATGTGCTGAAATTATTAAAGAATTTCCACAAATAAGGAAACTGCCTACTTATTCATTTGTTTTGTTTACACGTACGAACATTTTCAGCGAGCTTTTATTGCTACCAAGTGTTATGCTGTTTTGGCTTGAAATGAGACATTTAAATTTACTTGGAGTGATTAATGCGTTTAAAATAATACGTATACATTACATGTAACCTTCTTAGTATTGAGAGAAATGATCTCATTGTGGTAGAAAAAGCTATAAAACTCAACCCATCTAAAAGAAAAAATGCAGCCGAAACCAGACACATAAATAAAACTTGACGAAATATTCACACTAATTTGAGTAAAAACAACAATAAGTGTTCTGAGATATAGTGTAAAAATTACAGCTTATATGTATTAGATATAAATATCGATCTACTTCAAGAATAACTCACTTAATCAGTCAGGGATCAAACGAATGCCGAGAGTCGCATAACAATGGAATTTTTATTGTGTCTCGTTTACACATACTTGACGAGTTAAAACAATCAACGTAAGTTGCTACTTAAAATAAATTTAAAATAAGTACAGTGCAACCTTCATCCTACGATTAATTTATGTGGCTAGAATAAATGATATTCTCTCCATTTCATACTATCACTCAGCAACGTTTCATAACCTTGGTGGTATTTTTAGAACGAAAATTAGAAGTTACGATACGTAGGTGCGTTTTGCGTGTAATTTGGGTAAATATTAGAATTTACCCACGCCTTATTTAATGTTATGAAGTTACTGGGTTTTATGAAAGTCACATTTAAAACTTTAATCAGTCAGGTATCAAACGACTGCCGGGAGTCGCATAATAATGGAATTTCTATTGTGTCTCGTTCACACATACTTGACGAGTTACTACGTGTTTCACGTTTCCGAAAGTTTCAGATAGCACTGTGTTTTGAACATCAAATGAAGTGAGACGAAAATGATAAAAAATTAAAAGAAATTTTATTTAAAAAAAAAAATGTCTGTTAAAAAAGGGCCTTATTTTTCTTGTCGATTATTTTTGGTCTAGTATTCGCACATTTCGGTCGATCAAGTTTCGAAAATACAGATAGTATACCTATTATTCTTATTATTGATTTAACATTGTTACTTGTATTACGGTTGACGTTCGATGAAAAGCGAGTAGCTAAATAGTATAAAAGTATAGAATAGAAAGGATATTGTAAATCGTCCAAACATAGTCAATGATTAACACTAGACATATAGTATTAAGTAATTAATTCACTTACAGCAAGTCAATTGTGTTCAGTTAGGCTTTATAAAAAGTCGACATTCGCTTCATAGAATAAATTAGAAAACTACCCTAGGGAAATCTAATGGAAAATTAATTTAAAAGATATCAACCTTCAATATTAAAGTATCCACCCCAGACGTCTAGTCTAGAATCTAGATATCACATTATCCAGACTAATTTTAAAGCATTGGAGTGTCTCAGGTAGCCATTAGAAGGGCGTTCCGATTCATCCATACAATTCTATTACTATTACAAATTATACTTTCAAATTTTTATTATGAGCCTGATATCGATTTATCTCCTGCGAGAAATAGGTATAATATCAGAATTAGATAAAAAATATCACAGATATTTGCAATTAAGTAGTTAAGGTCTGGGCCCACTAAAACATTCCATACCATGCCCGTGCCAGAACGTATCAAACACGAAAATATATTTTGCCCAATGAACGGATCTCCAGCGTTCAGTCTCACTTATGAGCTAGAGCCAGAGCGTATTTTGACAAGCTCCGTGCATGACACGCGACGGCGTTAGTGGGAAAAGTATTACAGTTTTCCATACAAAAAATATTTTTTTGTCTGGCGCGTTCCTAGCATGGTCATAGTAAGTATTAAGCCAGTAGGCAGAAACCTTAACTCGCAGGCAGGAACAACTTGATACGGTTCAAAAACCTTATCATAGATGATGTTTGTTTTAAAAGAAATAAATCATAAGAAGTGCACAAACTTTGTATTAGATCGAGTTAGTACAAGCGGTGTCTTAGGTTTTTTTGTCAGTACCCACACTCTCTGTACCCCCCGATGAAAATCTGCCGCCAGGCTATAAGGAACCTTGGCCAATCTGGAGAAGCCTAAATAGGCTGAGGACCCAGGTTGGTCGGAGTAAAGATAACCTGTGTCGGTGGGGGTACTCAAGTAGCGCAGACGCCAGCTGTGAATGTGGAGAATCCCTGCAAACCATGGCCTACCTCACTAACTGTCCCGCGTGCCCGATCACCTGCTCGCGTGAGGACTTACTTGTCAGCAACCAGAGGGCTACCACGGTTGCCGCTTTCAGGGCAAGTAAGATTTAGCCCGTGTTCCTGCCGACACGAAAGAAAAAAATAACAAAGACATACATGAAATCATAAAAAAAAATACTCACTATTCAAAAACCGAAACCGTTTCCTTGAGACAATACGAGGCGTTTGCCGAGTTGGATAGATAAACTTAGTTTCCTTTAAGCAAGGACTGAGCCAGTTTTTTTTATTTCGAAATATTTTGCTCGCAATTGTTTTAATGTCTGAATTTTTCCGCCGAATTGAAAGTATTTTAACAACAACGACATTTTTGTACTTAACGTCGCTTTCTTAAGCACAGTTCAGTTGCTCTAAAGGTATAAATGGGTTTTTGTTACGTCCTAAAATAGCCGTTTCATCGTCGTTTTCCTTAAATATATTCAACGGAACATACAAAATGTGGGCTGTGAGCAATTTTAAAAGTTCCTTATAAAAACCACTTTTTATGCCGCTCTTATATTCAGCCATATCTTTTCTTATGCTAATTTCAACATTCAAAAGAGATAAAGATATTATTTTTCTGGCATGAAATGACGGCGAACGCAAACGCTGTATTGAAAATGGAATGCTTTTTATTCAGATTTGCGAGGATCTTGAGGACGGGCCAGAGGTTAAAATATATCTTAACAGCTATAGGGACAGAATAAATGTATGTTTGGAAATACTCATAGCATTAGCATTATTATAATCCACTTCAGTAGCTATTCTCTCTAAAAAATCGGAGTTCAGCGGTCTCTAATGCCAAGAAACCAGTTGCTAGGGCGGGTGTTTACACAAACATATTGTAAACAAAAATATACGTGGCCTTATTTGGCTTCATCGCTCAAAAATTAATTGATAATGAAAACTTTACCTTACAACTTTATCATATGGATGAAAAAATAGTATTATATGTAATTTTTGAGTGGCAATGTAGACATTTTTTTCGCTAATTACATAGTAAGTTCATAATATTTATTACTAGCTGTTCCAACTAACTACGTTTCGCCCCCGGCCTCGTTCTCGTTACTGTCCTATCTAGGGCCAAGACAAATCCTGAAACAATCATGAAAATCGGTCCACTCGTTCTTGAGTTATTGGTGGTGAAACTAACACGACTTTCTTTTATTTAACACAAAATAAGAAAGCTGTGAAAATAGTGTATTTAATCGTTGAAATAACATGAATGTTTTCATTTAATCAGTCAGGTATCAAACGACTGCCGGGAGTCGCATAATAATGGAATTTCTATTGTGTCTCGTTCACACATACTTGACGAGTTAAACAAGTTATTGTTTGCGTTTCTTCCGTTGCATCTTGCAGTTTGATATGTATGTTTCCTCTAAAATATAAAATATGATATTTTATAAACTAGTCCACAACTACCTATTTAACATCTAGATTTTTACAACGTGCGAGTCCCGAAGTAGGTCAATGAAACCAGGACAATTGCAAGGACCGTGTGTGGTGGTGCCTTGTAAACACTGCAACGAGCACTATTTGCGCTGTAGAGGTGCCTTTATAGAGTCAAAGAGCGCCTTAATTGCATAGTGGTGTGAAACGTTTGGTTTATAAACTTTTATGGAACGTTGGTGTCGTTTTAACTGTGATCGAATCATTTTATAATTGTTGTTGTAGTTAGGTATTAGCGATGTGTAAAAGTGTAAATAACTATTTATTATTTTGACGACGTGTTTGGTGTGGTGATTAGCGCTTCTGACTACTACGCCGGCCGTCGCGGGTTCGAATCCCGCAAGGGGCAAATGTTTGTGTGATGAGCACAAACATTTGTACCTATATAAGTCATGGATGTTATATGTATTTAAGTATTTATGGGAGCCGCCCCCGTCATAATCGTCGTCTGGTACTTCGTAACACAAGGAAGATAATTCCTTACCACGAAACCAGACAATTGGTGTGTTGTTTGGCGCATATTTTATATTTATATTTATTGAACTAAAAAAAATGCTAAGGCATGCATAAAATGATAAAAATAAACTTAAAATTTACCTACCTAAAAACGAAACCGTTTCCTGGAGGCAAAGAGTTCATTCCACCAGCTTTCTACTATCATCGCTCATCTAGACGCGCAACGGGTTACCTCGTAAACATTCCACTTGGTTCGAACTTGGCGCTTCTCGTTGACTTCTATAATGTTGAACTCATTACTCGCATCAGTTTCATATGGATTATGACCTCAGAAGGTATCAAGGTATAAAGTACTATGTGCTATGATATCTTAAAATTTTAAAGTCGGAGTGAACATTCTTTTTGGTAAGCTCATTCTATTGTCGTCTCTGTCGCGTCTGGTCTAGTCTGGAGACAAGAGAGAGCCCATTTTATTTCAGCCCAAAACAGAATTTAATTTAGTTGCTATTTTTCCAAACAGAAAATTATAAGAAGTTGTCTAAATTTTTGTACTTTTGTAGTGTACCAAAAAAATCACTTTTCTTTTGAAGTTTTTTGCACGTTGGTGTGTAATTATATTAATCCTGCATTTGCCTGAACTAATACTCAACGCAGTGATGGTTTGTGTTGTAAATTGCCTGGCGTAGCTTAGCGGAAAGGAGACATTTTTTTCTTGTATGGAGGATGGGCCCACCCATAAATTGTGACGTCTAGTAATGAAACATATATTAAATTGTTCCTTTTAATGTCTTAAAAACATTAACAATATTAGTTTTTCGTTATCTAACGGGAATATTTGAAAATTTATCAAAACTTAAATCCACATACGTACCAGTTAACGCACATTTTCAGTCGTTTCTGAAAGTCACAGTCGTTGAAATCTCACTGCACAGTTACACAACAACGGTTTAGTGGAATGGGGGCCGTACTTGATGCTTTTTGCTTCTATTTTTCGTTAAAAATCCAGAGATAACTAACACTCAATTCAAAACAAACCAAAACAATCGGAAGATGACGTAAAGCCAAACGTCAAACGGAAAGTGTGACTAATGACACTCCAGCCATTCCTGTCAATGTCAGTGATAAATGTCAGAGTTGCTATCCGTTCCACGGCTTTATTAAATAATCATTTTATGCAAAAATCGTAAAAAAGCAATTAAAATATTTTATTCGGAGATTCCAATTGCTTAAAATAAATAAAAGTAGAAAAAACGTGATCTAAACAAAATCACGTACTTGAAATAATTGATATTGTTTTCATATTGACAGCCCGTCGTTCCTTTACACGTATTTGTAAAGGAGGAATGGCGTGATGAAAAGTAGTCAACACAACGCATCTTTTAGTTCGATTTTATTATTCCGGTTTCATTTAAACGTTATCTTTCGTCTAATTGTCTAAAAAAATAAGTTATTAATTTAGGGTGCAATGTCATTATTAGACGCTACAAGTTGCTACTGGGCCCAAAAAAAAATTCTCCTTTAAAGCAAAAGATTTTTTTTTAAATTTCACTTTTCTTTCTTTCTTTAAATATTATTTAGATAGATAGGTTATCCATTATTGTACACCATTGTCAAACAGTATTTTGTGAGTACACCTCAAATATAATTTTATCAAGCTCAAATATAATTCGTAATATCCATTAAAATGACGATAGATCATATCTTTTGAATGCGCTAGTTACTTGTTATTTTTGTATAAAAAATTACACATAAATGAATGTTTTTTGGATTATTTTTGGTGATAAGAATCGACCTTTGAACAGCCATTATTGGTATGCAAACGAACGCAATAACAAATGTATGTATATTACTAAACGTTATGAAAAATGTAATATTATTTTAACAATTTACAAAGCACTTGTCTGTCTTTTTAATATAAAGGTGTCTACAATATCTGGACGTATTGGAAAATATTTGTAACAAAGGTTCTTTCAGCAATGGGAAAAGGTTTTACATTTACAAGCTCCCCAAAATGGATGATCCATGCATTTGGGTCAAGGACACCCGGATCACAGAATATATAATAGTACTCCCGGATGTTGATATCAATTGAAGGAGAATACCCAAATACCGTCCATTCTTCATTCCTTTGATGTGACACCTTTGGTGTTTCTTATTGTTGGTGGCATAAAGAAATGCAATGTTGAAATATGTCATGTTCCAGCTTCAGTGATTTATACTTGGTGCCGTAAAAATTTTATTTGGTCACGTTACTGATACCGGGAAAAATTACTATGTTGGTAGGTACACTAAGCATTTTACAGGTGTAGTATTTAAAGTATTTTCTTTTTAATAAGTATTGTAAAGCCTTTGATTATGGCAGGTATTTCAACAAATGGTAACTTTGAAAAAATCTTAGCCGGGCCAGAAAATCCCCACATTAGTGTCGCTGACTGTATCTAGGTTTATATTGCTGTAACCGTTAAAACGTTTCATTCATCCAGCCGTTCATGATCACCCACTTGTGGGTCATGACCACCCGGGTCCCGTTGACCCAGATCCGGGTCACGACCACAGTGCAGGATACGAGACCCGCGCATGCGGCCTTTATTTTTAACTGACATTGAACACTTGACATTGGCCATAGCCGAGGGATGTTATTTCCATCGATTTGTAGGGAACGTTCCGTGTAATGTTTCAAGTGCATGCGCCATTTTAGTTTCATTGTGCACTAGCTACCAAATAAAAAGGATGGAAAGGTAATACTGACACGCAACAGGTGTGGTTCAGTACTGAAATCATAGTAAATCATATTCGAATTTATCATGCGCTAACTATTTATACAACTATATTCTCATATTATTTACATTAAATATGGGGACATGTGACGTTCTTTTCTCCTTAAGCTTCTGTGAGTATTAATAAATTAAGCCTACGCGTCAGAGTTTGTAAGCCGTCAAATTATTTTAACATGGCTAAACGATAACCTTTTAATTTTCGGAACGATATCAACAACTTTTCCCTTTAAAAGTTGCAATCGTATTAAGTTATTGAAAGTTTAATTAAACTCTTTTTGTATAGACATTATTATAGAAGAAAACAAAAATAAAAGAGTGAAGCTACTGAAGCCCATCTAACAAGTTTTCATAGTCGTTCAACCAAGCGCATAGTCTTTACTATATTTTACTTTGTAGACACGTTATTTAAAAACTATTAAATAAAACCCAGTGACTTTGAAAATACGCAGTTCAAAATAAAGCACTTGCATCACAAAGAACATAAGTTTAGATTATACATCACACGCAAACGTTTAACAATTCCCTTTATAAAACTTTTATCGGCGTCAAATCTTAAAGCTTGCGCAGAATTAATCCATACCGTATTTTATTTCTTGGATCTTAACTCGATCTAACGTCAACGCATTAAACTGCAAACAATTTTCAACCCTATTGCTATAGCATTAAGGACAGGCAAAGTAATTGAAGTCATATATTCTACCGGTACCTTTTGTAAGGCTCTTACGGTTTACGTGACCGATTTATCAAGAGGCAATAGTAAAATTTACGCTTGGCGCCATATACTTGCGTTTATCAGGGCTAAGGGATCCTGGCCTGGCACTATGATTCGTTTTGTAGATTGAATAAAATAAATGTGTGAATCTCTTTCGCGAACACATTCACGCAGGTAAAAAATGGATACGTTTTATGTTTATTCCAATCATTTTTAATATAGGACGGAAAAAAAAAACAGTATTTTGTATTTTTTACATATTAACGGCCTGTTTAACAATGTCTGAATAAATTCTTATTTTAAAGACTTTATTGCACAAATTTAGTGTACAAAGGTGGACTTAATGCTAAAAGCATTCTCTGCCAGTCAAATCTTTAGGTCATGCAGAAAGACGGCAACGGGTGCAGTGAAAAAACAACTAATGAAAGTAGTAATACATATATACTTAAACTAGCGGCCCGCCCGCGACTTCGTACGCGCGTTTTAGTTTAACTCCGTTCCCATAGATCGTAGCGAAAATTTATAAGCCTATACGCATTAAACTATGGCCTTCCCTGATAAATTAGCTATCTATCATATTTTATAACCTTACCAATAGTTCCTGTGAGTAGCGCGTTCAAACAAACAAACGCATTCTATACGCATTTCTTTAATCCAGTTTTAAAGTATATATAGATAGTGCCATCCACGAAGGCGCGCGCCGTTCATTTTTGATTAAGAAAAGCGTGGGGTGCGGGGTGTGTGGCAAATAGTTTAATATCGTATAATAAATATTTAATAATTATATTTATTATAGCATCATCAAATGTTGGCAAAAACTTCCACACATGTACTTAAAACGATTGGAACGAAAGATAGCGCGCGCCTTCGTGGATGGCACGATCTATACAAAGAAATGCGTACAGACAATAAATGTTATACTTTATGTACACACAACATGTAGCCCGGTATAATGGTCAAACTCCCACAGGGATATTATTTTTAGGGTTCCGTAGCCGAATGGCAAAAACGGAACCCTTATAGTTTCGTCAAGTCTGTCTGTCTGTCTGTCTGTTTGTCCGTCCGTATGTCACAGCCACTTTATTCTGAAACTATAAGCATCACATAGCTGAAACTTGGTAGGTAGGTGTCTTTTGTTCACCGCTTTCTGATTCAGATACAAAAAGTAAGAAAAAATAATATTTAAGGGGGGCTCCCATACATGAAACTAAAACCTATTTTTTTTTTTAAAATGATGTTGAGGTTTCTAAAACCATTTTTTCTAAAAGTGTAAGGTTTGAGATATAGACGCTTCCAAAGTGGTAAAATGGGCGTCCCCCCCCCCCATCTAACTTTTGAACTAAGAAAGTGAAAATTTTGGAAAAAATATATGATGTAGATCTCAACAAAAACTTGCAACGAAAATTGGTTTGAAGGAGATCGAACCAGTAGTTTTTGAGATATTGCACATTTTTATCAACCGCAAATATATCTTTGACTTTCATACAAACACTATGAAAAACAAAGTTATTTTTGCTGTTGCAATATATTGTGATGTTTTCGTTAAGTGAAAATAAGTGGACCCTGAATTCAGTTAAGGGTGGCACGGAACCCTCAGTGCGCGGGTCCGACACGCACTTAACCGTTTTTTTCATTATACAACGAAATGGAAATAATTCGTACGCCCTATCGTCAATCGTATATTTATTTCAGGTACTACACCAGGCTAGTCTCTGCGCTTACACAGCATCATGTCACATACAGACTGTGAGAGAAGCAAATTCCCTCAAGCCTTCTCTCGCTACCTTAAGAGTTTGAATTTGAGCTTTGTTTATGGTTATTGGTTATAGCGAATACCTACTCTACTTTCTTGAATTCAAATCGTAAATTGAAAGGGACAACTATGTTAAGATCTACGCCACCATCATCATCATTTGGATGTTCCAAAAGCCGTCCACTGCTAAACATAAGTCCCCCACGAAAAGTTTGCAGAAAAGTTACAGATTGGACACCTTTCGACCACAGGAGCTGCAGCGTAGAATGTCCACCGACAATATGAACATACGATCTGCAATCTAAACTGGACACAGACCGATTGATACCTACGCTGTTTAAACACAAAAACATATTATTTACTATTATAAGCAATAAAATCTCTTCTCGAGAGCAACATCAATAACAAACATGTGTCAAATATTCTGTCTCAGATTATGTCAAATGACTGTCAAAAATGAAATAAAAAATATTTTAATCGTAAGCACTAAAGAGTATTGACATCAAATTCGAAGCAAATTACCCCCATAATAACTTTGCACCCCTTTTTAACCCCTTTAGAAGACGAATTTCAATTAAATACAAAACATGTCTTCCGTCAATTTTGTAAAAGAATGTGCATGCAAAATTTGGAGTAGATTGGACCAAGGGATCTGGTTGTCCCATACAAACTTTGCACCCCTTTTTGACCCCCTTAGGGGTGGAATTTCTGAAAATCCTTTCTTATCGGATCCCTTCGTCACACAAAGAACACACCCTCTCAGTTTCAGGTCTCTACAATCAGCGGTTTAGGCTGTGCGTTGATCCATCAGTCAGTCAGTCAGTCATTCAGGACAAAGCATTTTATTGGTATAGATAAATAATACGTGTTAGCTATCCATTACTTCATACGAAATGACGTTCCATAGTTAAATAATTTGTTGGTTAGTTCTTATTTGTCGATGGTGAAACAAACCAACACCTTTAGTCTCGTATAAAGCCGCCAAAAAAGTTGTTTCTAATTTTACTAATCAATTTTGACGGCAATTACCAACTAATAAAAACTTGTACCGAATAGCTTAGCCTTCCGTTGATGTTAAGTCAAAATCCCCTTTGATCATAATTACATTACTCAAATTTAAAATTAAATCAAAAATATATTATGGACAGGACTCGGATCCAATCCAATTAGTAGTTGATTACTGTCCCTCGGTTGAGGTCCTACTCCGAAGACTGCAACCGTTCTGACTACAGCTATCCCTGTTACTCATACTAGTATACTGTGTAAGCGAGCTCGATGGAGACCAAAAACGAAGATATATGAATGGTAACGCACTACATATAGTAAACCTATCTCATGCGGAATACATACTTCGTAGAATTTTTCATATAACAGTTTCCTCTGCATTTTTATTGCTAACCAGGAGCTCTATTGTTCAATCACTCGTGTCTAAATTTTAAATGGTTTTCATTCGAAAATCGATTAGAAGTCACCAAAAATCGCGATAGAAATAGATTAAAGCTTGTTAAAAAATGTCTTTTGTAAATAATTGCCGGGGAGAATCGTAACATATTTTCCTTGATTTTCATTCAAACATCGAACATTAATTTTCCTCGTTTGATTTTAATAAACAAAACTTTATAAAATCTAAGAAAATCACATATGATTAAAAAATAGGGGCTTAGTTTTTCACATTAAACAAAAAATGTATTTTGAGAATATCTTTTGAAGTTAATATTTACGCTGGCATGACAGTTTTCAGGGTTAGTATTTCGGGCCATGGCGCAAGGTGCTAACAACCATCCATCAATGTCACGTTTTGTGAAATCGGAAAACTGGCATGGCGAGTTATATTATCCTTTTGAAAAGAAATGAACATTGCTTTTTTTTCAAAAACACACAAGTACATTCTGCTTATCAGGTGTAAATGGCTGGAAAGCATTTATCAAACTGATAAAATATAAAAAGGGCTAAGATTAAAAAGATCCGGACATAAAAATACAGGGTGGAGCAGATTAATTATATAAATTTCACTTGTAAAAAGCAATTGTGGCTCTGTGACAGACGAGGAACTGAACCCCGTGTCTTACGCAATCCGGGCGTATGCCTATACCACTCGGCCACCGTCACATTAACAAGCCTGTTAAATTTTGCAAGTGCTTTTTTAATGCGTAGGCTGCAGAATAATTATATTAAGTGTTGAGTACAAACTACTTCAGCTAGCTTTTTCACAATAAATAAAAAAATTATATTGGATACCAATCCTACATTATTACATTGCTCTGATCCCAAAGTAAAGTAAGAAGCTAATGCATTTGTGTTAAGAAATCATAACACACACATTGACCTGACCGGGAATCGAACCCGGAACCTCGGCGGCGACGCGCGACGCTTTAGGCGCTTTGCAGACGACGGTGCGGGCCGATCTTTTTGACCGCAAAGTAATAAAGACCGCGTCTGACCGTCGTCAATGCCAGCGATGCCGCAACTGTCCACCAGTACGCCGGCTTTTTATTCCCCTTATATTCGTTGGTAGTATAGGATTCCTTGGTGAAATTGACCGGCCCGGACCGCCCCGCCGTCTGCAAAGCGCCTTAACACGTTCCGGGACAGTGCCCGCCTACAGGCGTGAAAACAATAAAACATCTATTGTGTCTGGAGTAGTGTCCCGGAACGTGTTAAAGCGCAGCGTGCTTAGCCACTACCTACACCACTGAGGGAGGTTGCCTAATCAACAATATTAGATTAATGATACAGCTTGTTTCAACGATAAACGCGCCTTGAAAGGCTGAAGGTAGATGGAAACTTATTGGTATTTAATATAAATTACCGTTTATTGCAATAAACTTCGATCTCACTTAATACAGCTGTTACTAGACAAATGTAATTAATTACCTGTTAGTTACTTCGTCGCAATTAACGTTTGATGATATTATTTGAACATCACCTGTATTTAATCTAACCTGTCATATGATGTTCTTAGTGTATAAATTAAAACACGTTGAAGAGCTTTAGTTGATTAAAATTGAATTGAATCAAGGTAAATAATTAGCAGGTAGAGAACAAGGCTTTAAAAAAACAATTTATGGTCCTACTTTTTTTTAGGGAAAACTACCTGATATGTAAAAAAAAGATTAATAGCTCGTGATCATTTCGTGCCATAGCGTTTCTAATTAAATAGTAGATTGTTATACAAGGGAAAGCGACCTATTTCACTCGAGATGTTTCTGGCCGCCAATAATTCGAGAGTGAAATGGTGCTTTCACCCGAGTTAAACATACTATTTTTCATTTCGACTGTGAGGAAAAACAATAGTGGTTGTAGATGTCATGGTCAGGTATTATGTAGTAAAGCGAGAAAGGAAAACTCAAGTTTTTGCACAAAAACACAGACAGTTAATTAACAGTTCTCCAGACATCTAACATGATTAAAAAGAATAACGACACGAATACATGAAAACAGTACGAAAAAGCAGACGATACGAAATAATTAAAATTCTTGTAAAAATATCGATCGAATTTTCCCCACAGATAATATTGTCAAAATTTAAAAAAGTAGGCATAGAGTTCAAAAAGAAAAAATGACACTGACAATGTAAAAAGAAAAGTGTCATCTTGGTATTATGGCGGGAAGCCGAATATTTTAATCACAGATTAGTAAATGTATATTTTAATTAAAGATTGAATCAATTGTATATTTTATATATCAACGATCATAATTAACATGTTTTTCAATGTATACCTAAGCAAAAATGTTTATTATTTTTATAATATGATGTGACTCAATTATCTTTGATCCAAGCTTTGACTGCATGCCTTGACTCTATACCATGCCAATTAAAACTAAATTACTTTCCACCCTAGGGATGGATAAGCTAGCCACCCGGCTATCTACACAGATCTACACAGGAAAGTGCTATTTTCCAAACAGGAGAGATGAAAAAACTATTGCGTTTCGTTTTAATTAAGTTTTTCGGAATACCTTGCTATTTGCGATTCATAAGTACACTACTTCTTTTATTTGTTTCGTCACCTATTTCATATAATAAACTGAATATTATTGCTTCTGGGAACATTTCGTGTACGGTGGCCCAAGTGTTCTTTCTTCTTTATTTCTTTATTTATGTTAAACAATTTACATTAAAAAATCATATTTCAATACCAACAAAAACCTATATAGATTTATAGTACGTGGTAATGAGAGTCACTATACTACTCGTTACAATTTAAAGACAATATGTAGTTCTTAAGTATTTTTATACATTTAGCACTATTTTCTAAATGACTTATTTGTTCAATAATATTGCTAGGATATTCATTTAAAGTAAGTAAGTAAGTTGATACGAGTATCAAGTGTCGCATTTACTAGCGTTACACACATGGGTTTATTACCGACGATATTTTCCGGGCCACTTGCCGTTTTCAATATTTTTCCGGCTATTCCATTAGTGGGAGCCCAGTCTCATAATTTCGAAAGGTCATGGCGGACAAAAAGTGCTTATCTTATGTTAGGGCAATATTGGGAAAACAATAATAATAATAATACTGAAGTGTATTTTCTTTTGATAATCGAAATGTATTAATGCATAGTCATGTAGTAAGTAAACAAAAAAAGAGGTAGTTTAGACGCAAGTCTATTACGGGGAAATATTTAAAATTACAATTTGTTATCGATAAAGAGCTTCAAACAACGCGTTGTCCTCTATTTAGGAGAAACAAATTCTTTTAGTATCACTGCATAATGGATGCGCATAGACGTAGACTATGCTTGACATCGTGCACCAACTCCAAAAAGTGTGTGTTTCTACCATACATACCCACGTGTCGGTATGATACTCTTAACCTCCTTTTTTTAAATTGGTATCAACTATATTATATTATTTTTAATCTATCAGTTCTGAACCCCATTTAGATCTTATTTGGCTCCTATTTTGCACCCTGTATTAGTTGTTCGTTATTTATTTATCTACTGCGCCGCCTAATGAACATCAGAAATGTTTACCACCAAAAGTTATACGCAATATAAAAATTTATGTTTGGATGTATCGCGTGTCGGCTTATCAATCCAAATGATTAATGGGTTTTATCATCTGTATTTAAAGGTTGCGTTAATACTTAAAGTGTTGATTGATGTTAGACAGTTCACTAATAATAGAGTAGAAGAATTTACTAAGTTGCAGACTTTTATTACCTATGTAAGTTGAGGGAGGCTCTGACTATTTTTTTCCACATCGCTTTGCTACCGAATTCAAAATATGTATTGACAAGGATATCATTGTTTGTTGGCAATTTATACCATAAAGATATAAAGAACCCATTTGCATTGCCTTTTAAAAATATGTGTTTAATTTCTAGATAGGTACAGTCAACAGCACGTCAAGGTAACACTGCGGTACCTTATGCTGTTGTAAATAGAATTAGTTTTCAGCAACAACGACGCAACGCAACTTCATGTGCGAGTATACATAATGATCACGATCTTAATCAATGAAGCTTCAATATGAAAACCTACAAATATGGTAATAAATCCATACTTGATAATCAATCTCAACATCATCTCAAATCGAAGGCCATTCACCTCTCTCGCAAATAATCTGTATTTACAGTATTTCAAGTTCACTAAAAGGAAATGAAAACTCACAGGTACTTCATTTCACGGTGTGACATTGATAAATGTTCTGTAGTTCTGTACCTCGGCTCAGTGGGGGAAGGCTGGTTCCTTTCGATCAATTAAAACAACGAATGTAATTTCGTGTAATGTGGTTGATACATTTGTTAATATTCTAGATGTCACCTGGTAATAATAACATGATAGGTAGCCTTGTAAGGCACTAGACAGATAAATCTAACCACAATGACTACAGTTTAGAAAAATAATAATAATATGTATTTCTTGTTTGTTATTAATAGAGATTAGTAAGACCATGTAGAACAGCGTTTATTTTACATACCTTCGCATTCTTCCTCTCTCTCCTGCAGTCCCTCTATTGTTTTGATAGGCAGCAGCGCCCGCATTCTCTTAGGGAGCTTTATACTCTTACGGCCCGTTTCACAATTTCCTAATAAGTTCGGGTTAGATTTATCTGTCTAGTTTTTTATAAGAAATGACTCCATATTTGAACTATTCGTTGGTTAGTGTTTTATTGTCGATGGTGAAACATTCCCTTTATGTGCTGTTATACTAATGAACGTATAGCTCTATTACTACCGGTAAGCAATCTACGTACATAATCACTATTGTTCGAAACATCTGTTTTTTGTTTTTTTTTTAAATTATGTCTTTGTTCTGTTAACAGTGGTTTTATTAGTAGCGAACGTTTGATCAGTCATTAATTAATTACCAACGCATATTCTAACATATTTCATCAAAAATGATCAAATATTAGCTTCTTAATTAGTTATTTCTAAACAAATGTTAAATGCGGTGACCTAATCATACTATGTTGTTTTGCTCTAAGTCATTCAGCTAAAATGATTTATTATGCTTGGTTCTTCTCATCTAAGTAGTTTTGATTTGTGACCCTCTTAGTCATGTTATGCTCGTAGTATGCAATTTTTTGCAATTTACGTGAATACAATTATACATATTGTATAACCGACTCACAAGAAACCTTAAATTTATTCCCAAATATTCCGTGCAACTTTTCCTATGTTTATTTTCCTTTTCATCCACTTGTATCTAGTGAGTGCTAGCAAAACGTTCAGCCGGCTCAAGTTCCCATTACTGTCCCATTGTGTTAGGGTAAGACTCCACCGAAGCGAAGAATAATGGTACTATAACAAAGCAAGCGAGAGAAGATAAGTTTACAAATCACCGCAAACGCAAAATTAAATTATGTTTCATTCAATTTAGGTACTTAAAACAAAGAAACTGACAGCAGAAAATAATAATTTATTAAATTACTTATAACCAGATTATTAAACCTAGAGGTAAGTAAACCGGACATAAAACTTTACATATACAAGCCTCTAAAAGTAACGCTAAGTAAAAAAATCACTATTTTTGTCTTTTTTTTAAATATTGGACACCATTACATACATCGCTCGTATCCCAAAGTAAGTAGATAGCTACTACACTTGTGTTGTGGAAATCAGAAAAAACGGTAGTACTGGTACCAAAACACTCAGTCCACACATGTAACTTCACACATACCCACACATGGTGATCAATACTCTCAATCATGACTCGACATAATATGAGTGATGTATGAATCCAGAGAGACTTATCATGTGTTTTGTCATAATATTAAACCCTCGTGTTTCTAATTTAGTGGAGTCTCGTCCTAAACCAGATATAATAGATTCGTCACTGTACCGCAGTAAGTGAATTAGCCCATAAGGGATACATCAAAATAATGGATCGCGCGTTTCACCTTGTATACTGAAAATAAACATAAGGGTTTTGTTTCTTTGTTTAGTGTTACCGTTACAAATCGGTAGCACGATCCTAGGCGATGTATTTTGACCTGTTTTTTTTTTACAGTTTGAAGCACAAGAAATGTAAAATGTTGGCATTTAGTCTCGATGAGTAAAATTTTCTAATTTTCTGCTACATCAAATATCTTTTTAACTTGCGAGTATGTAGCTATATCTACATCTACACTTCTACACTAATATTATAAAGAGGCAAGATTTGTACCTATTTTTGTATGTTTGTATGTTTGTAATGAATAGGCTCAAAAAGTACTGGGCCGATTTAAAAAAAATATTTTACCAATAGAATGCTACATTCTTCCGATTTGACATAGGCTACATTTCATTTGGAAAAAAATTAGGGATCCTTGGTAAAATTTGAACAATGTAACCGAAGGTGTAGAAAAATGAGTCTTAAAACGTCTTTCGTCGAATGCGCTGCTGAAACTATTAGCGATAGAACAAAATAATGTACAACAATATTGAAGAACATCATAATGTCTACAAAAAACTCCGCGGTAGCATATGTCCAACTATTGTAGTTATGTCACTACAACAACTTTTTCATTTTAAACATTAATGAAAATGCTAACCAAATTCAAACCATGCTATTTATGTGTTTATATTAATCCTTATCCAAATAAATTATTTGATGGTCAAGACCATTTAACTACCTATAACTTTTTTTTTAATTATTTAAATTGGACTTCCCATTCAAAAGATATTACGAATTAAAAAAGGTTTTCCTCCCTGACTCTATAACTCCAGAACGCAAGGACCAATTTCCACGGTTTTGCATTCGTTGGAAAGGTCTCGGGCTCCGTGAGGTTTATAGCAAAGGAAATTCCCATAAAACGGGGCCGGGACGGGACGGGGCTGGGGCTAAACGAAGTTCGCTGGGACCGCTAGTGATTAATAAATAAATAAAAAAATAAGCTTTAATCGATTTTTTTTCTCAATCAATAAACACGCAAAGAACACGGCCACCTGGTTGTTCGACACATTAACCTGTGTCGAGACTTGCATCACTGGCTTGCAATTTGTAGAGAAAAAACAAAATTAAAAATAGTTGTATTATTTTTTTAAAGCATGCAGCAAACCACAAACATTGAAAAAAATGTCGTATTATATAATATATATAATAAACAATTAGTCTTCATAGTCGTAAAAAGTGTTCTAGATGATTGCTATCTGAAACGTAAGGTTTATGTATTTAGATACTTCCATCTTAGATACTTACCTATCCTCACTTACAATAGGATTGACAGTTATTTAAAAAAAAACCTAATTGATAAAACAAATACAGCACAAAAAAGACCTAAAAACATCAGGAAAAGTCAGGGTCATTGAACGAGCTACGCCATAATATTACGGGCCCATTATTTCCAAACACAAAGCATCATGGATATTGTCTACTCAAAATGAGCCCAGGATTATAAAAACCTTTTCAAAAAGTCTCTTTTAAAAGCATGTCCGAAGGTTTCAAACGAAATATGAGGAGAATTAGCGTTGTACGAAACAGACTTTTGGATGTATTTCTTTATTAAAAAGAGTAAGACATAATGTCTTAATGGATATAATGGACTAGCGAAACACAGTTTTGGATTTTGGGAAGTAAAACTGATGGAAATACCTGCAAGTACTACTTATATGAGTATTTTAACCACGGTCGGTAAGAAAGTGGTAAAATACTAAACACTTTGCAATTATCTATTTCGTAAAGGCCCACTTGCGCATGATGATTTAAACCAGGATTACTTTAATTTCTGGATTAAATCTTATTTCTGTCTCTGTCAACGTCAAATAAACTGACAGAGATAGTAGCCTCCCTAGCCGATTTCGACTTCAGTGGCCAGTCACAACGACTAACCGACTGCGCGGGACATAATAAAGTGTAAGTCGTGTCAGATTGCTGTCCCATCGGGCTATGATAGTGAAAGGAATAGAGAGTGCAAGAAGCAAAACAATAGCTTTTATTCATTATCTTGAAAAGTATTATTGTATTATTTACTATATTCAGCTCGTTAGCAACTAAGTCGTGAGGCCATAATGTCAGAAGATAGAAATATGCAGCGCACTGCTTTTTCGGTAAGTGCAAGCGAGATAGAGGTAGGAAGGAAAAACATACAGTCGTATTGCGAACCTCCTCTTTTTTGAAGTCGCTTAAAAACGACGACTTAGTTGAACACACGTTGACTATAGGCACAAAATGGACTAAATATTTTACTTAACTTATACTTAATATTACTTGTATTTTCAAATAGATCGTCCTTTATCTAGCTATACTTATATGTACCAAAAATTACGCAATTTCGTTACAATACCACTTGTGTTAGATTGCTCAATTTCCAAGGGCGCAAATTTTACGCGAGCGCGCAAATGAAAATCAAATTTCATCGTAATAAAGAGAACATCTGAAGAAGCCCAGGTGAGTTTCCCTCGTTCCACATAATTAATCTCGGTCCGAGGCATAGAAAAAATATAAACGCCAGGCCATTATGGTATTATCGAACAGTTGAACTCAATTGTAATAGCTTAGCTCATCGCAGCTAATGAAAGGCGATAAAAAGAGATGTCCAGAATAGTATGTAAGGTTATATGTTAATAAGCCTACAACACTTTGTTCCTATTATTATTTTTCAAAATGACTTCTATAAAAACAAAAAGTTTATTAATAGAATAGCAATAACTACAAAATAGTGAAGTAATTAGTAGTAGTAATGAAGAACCTACAAAATACTAAGAACCATAATTAAGATGACGATAGGCAGTTTGACAGTATGACTATTGCGAATCAAACATCGTGTTAGTCAATAAAAAAGCACTTGACAGCGCATACCATCTTCTTGTCTTCTTGCCATCTTCTTTGGTAGTAACTTTTCCTGCAAGCGCTTCCTAGCGCTTTTTAGTGCAGTGAAGAGTTATGTATGTAGGGTCAACATGTATGTAATGATAGAATGAAATAAGCTTTGGTAAAAGAGATAAGTGTGCTGGTTGTCAAAGTTGGTCTAGCTAACGTACTTTCAACCTTCGCGTTGTTATCAAAATTGATGATCCAGTTCTCTCTCAAACATGTATTTGAATTTTCAATAGTAGTGTTTGCGTATTATAAGGTGCGAAACGAATTATAATATAAGGTGCGAAATGAAAACCTGTAGCAGGGAAATAATATTTGTGCGATATTTTTAATAATTACAATAAAAACATTACGCCGTGACATTATGGCATTTGCAACAGTGCCGTTATAGCGGAAGTTCGTAAATAATAAGGTACATGGTAGCCATCTAATTACACATACAGATTATTAGTACATATACATACAGTTTATGAAACTTGTGGTAAACTTATGTTTTCCTTGCCCGAATTGATGAAGCAAAAAGTATGTAGGTACGAGTACACCTGTATAAAAAGTGTAAAGTAAAATAAAAGAGTAGAGTAGCTATTGATTAAATAAATGTTCATTTCGGAAAGTGATTACACACTTAGATGATTGCTCCTTCAGATAAAACTTTTAAAAAGCGCACATTCTAACGCGATTTTATTTTAAAAGTATTTTCCCGATACCTGTATTACCTAGCGAGCAAAACGAACTCTTAATTCCGGTAAGAGGAGAAATTTAGAAAAATATTTCATAATAACTAAAAATGTATCGGATTCTCTTTCAAATGACAAATAAAACCAATCTCAAATGAAAAACAAAACGAATTGAATTCTGTGAACTGAAAGAAGCTTAATTCAAACCTTTGGTGCCGGTAGAAAAATGAAAATTCAGCCGAAGAGAAATTAACAGCAGAGGCGCATTCAGAAGAACTGAAAAAGTAAGATTTTTCCTTGCTCAATCAACGTACCTAGACTGTTGTGCTGTACGCGAGCTTGACATCATGCACCGACTATAAATGGATTTGTTTCTCATATAGAAGACAAATGCCTTTTTTAAGCTTCTTAGTTACATTTTAAACCCACTTCAAAAAACAGGAGGTTCTCAGTTTCACCTTTAAGTTAGTATGTATATAACTATGCTGTAAGTATGTTTGTCCGCAATTATTTAATTCCTTTTTATTCCTTGTTTAATAGTAATTTATCAATGTCTTGAGAAATCCGTGGAAAGACATACACACATACATATACTTACGAAAATTTGCACGTGTTTAGATCATCATAAAAAAAATATTATCCAATTTTAGCAATATTACAAACGTATAGGTCAAAATAAATACCTCTTTTTTTTAGTCGATAAAAATATGTTGAAGTATTAAAAAGTTGTTTGAGGATGCCTAATAATATTTTATTCAATAGGCATTCCTTCGCAACCTTACGTAATAAACAGATATGTCATCGAAAGAAGAAGAGGTCGCAACCTTTGGCCTTATAATACGAAGCCTGCAAACAATCTGAGATATTACGAGAAAAATGTCCTTTGTAAAAAGCTCATTACTACCTTCCTAGAAGCTTTATAGTTTAACTGAAACATTCCAAGTATGCAATATCAAAGTAATGTTCGGCCTTGTTATATTATGTTTGTAATGCCAAGGACAGTTGTCCCCTGAGTGCGGACCCGTGCAACGGCTTAAATATCGAGCTTTAACGCGCCTGTATGGGGAATATTATAGACCGGTGTATAATGCCAAGGATAAATAGTGCGACTATTGGGATAGGATAGGTAGGATTAGAGCCCATTTAGTTTGCAATGTTGCCTTATCGAGGAGGTGTTTATAAAATTTTAGTCAGGTACTTAAATTTTACTTAAAACGAAGTGACATTAATTAATCATGGCCTTCAGTCATAACAGTCTTCAGGTAAATGACTATGAAGAGAGTTGTATAGAATGTTGAGCGACTGGTTTAGCTATGATCGGACGTTTAATAGAGGCTTTGTGGACATGTAAATTTGGTTGCACAGTTAATTAGAGCTTCATTGTTCAAATCGCAGCTCAGGCGTTGTAGGTACTCGCATAAACGGTGTAACACTGGTTACCACTACAGTACACGCGCGGGGTGAATTTTCGCCCCAGACCAATATTTTCAAACATAACTTCTTAAGCAAATGAGTGTCGACTGTGCCGCTTCCTGTAATCCTAGTTAAGTAAACAACAATCAAGGTCAGTACGTCACCGGCACTCGACGCGAGCGCAAGTGGATAAAAACGGACTAGAAAGTGCATTGGGACGGAGTTTCACCCCACGCGAGTATCGGCGTGACAAAATATTGCGTCAGACTTTTTGAAATATCATGTAAGTATTGCTTATATTTTTATTTTCTTGAGAAATTTAACTGGTTTTGTAAAACAAAAATATATTGTAGGATATATATGATGTGGAATATTACAGATTCTCATCGGTATGGACGAACGTCGGGCAAATATTATACGAGGGTGGCTAGAGGAACCTTCGGATGATGAAAGTGACACCGTACCTAGCGATACAGAAGGTAACGAAGAAGAGTGCATAACAGAATTACACCATGATTCAGAAACGGAGCAAGAATATGAAGAGGATACCGATGGACGGATCACAGAAGATGGAGAAAATTCAGCAATGGAGGGTAGTTTTTCAAGTGATGACAATATTCCACTTAGCACATATACCAACTATTTTCAATCTAAAAATGGTACTCGTTGGTACAAACAGTTACCAGCATCATCAAGAACCAGATCTCATAATATCTTAGTGCAACAATGTGGACCTAAAGGTAACGCTAGAAATGCTCAGTCTCCACTCTCTTGCTTTGAATTATTTTTTGATGCGCCATCTTTAGAGGGTATTGTAGAATCTACAAATACCTACATAAGTATTGTGCAATCAAAATATAAACGTGACAGGGATGCTCGTCCAACGAATATGATGGAAATTAGAGCCTTTATCGGATTATTGCTTGTGATAGGCGTAAATAGAGCGGGAAGACGGAATCTGAAGGATTTTTGGGATAATTCGAAAGGCACAGGGATTGAACTAGTTTATTTGACTATGTCGTTGAACAGATTTCGATTTCTCCTTCGGACAATCCGATTTGATGATGTCACAAGCAGACCTCAAAGGCAATCCCTAGACAAACTTGCAGCTATACGGGACCTTGTAGAAAAATTCATTTCCAATTGTAAAAACAACTATAATCCTAGCGAGCAACTCACAATCGATGAACAGCTTGTCGCATTTAGAGGACGTTGTGGATTCATCATGTACATGCCAAACAAACCTTCAAAATTTGGAATCAAAATTATAATGGTAGTAGATGTGAAGTTGCCATACGTATATAATTTTGAAATATATGTTGGCGCTCAACCTGAAGGGCCGTTCCAATATTCTAACAAGGTCCTAGATGTTACACTTCGAGTGCTGGATCCTGTTTGCAATCGTGGATGCAATGTAACGATGGACAACTGGTTTACCAGTATACCACTGGCAGAAGAGTTGCTAAAGCGAAAAACGACTATTGTTGGCACTCTAAAATCTAATAAACCAGAGATACCTCCAATATTCAAAGATTCGCGACAAAGAGAAGAAAAAAGTTCTATTTTTGGCTTTCAGAAAAACTCCACTCTGATGTCGTATATACCTAAAAAAAAAAAAAGTGTTATTTTACTATCAACAATGCATCATGATAACGCAATTGATGTCACCACAGGAGACAAGCAAAAACCAGAAATGGTAACTTTTTATAACAAAACCAAATGTGGAGTAGACATTGTTGATAAGATGTGCAATCAATATAATGTTTCAAGAAACAGTAGACGATGGCCTCTTACTATATTTTTTGATTTATTGAATCTTGCAGGAATAAATAGCATGGTAATTCATCAGATGAACAAAATGTCTAACAATGACCAAACAATTATTGCACGCAGAACTTTCCTACTGGATGTGGGTTTTGAATTAGTGAAACCGGCCATAAATTTTCGATGTGGACTTCAAAATATTCCAAGGGAACTTCGAATTAAAGCTGAAATATTACTGAAAAAGCAGAGCCCTGAATTTGAATCAATTCCCCCTAGGAATGTGCAAAGAACCGGAAAAAGTGGTCGCTGTGCTTATTGCCCCAGATCACGTGACCGATCGGCTTCCAAGTTCTGTAGAACTTGTAGTAAATGGATTTGCCCGGATCACCAAGTCCTTATCTGCTCGAATTGTCATAATGGTTAAATAATTAACAACAACTAGTTTTCTTTTTATCTTATTATTATTATTCTTGTCAAAATCCATAGCTTTTTTCCTCTTTTTTTCAAAGTTACTTCTTTATTCATAATTTGTCTTAAAAATAAAAGTCTCATGTTAAATATAAAAGGTAAATAAATGAATATTAAAATATTAATGAGTTTTATTTTATTTTCCATCATATTCACCTAAAAATAGGGGAAATAAAATGGTCTGAATTTTCACCCCACGCGAGTAAAACTATTGAAAATTAGGGCGCGTGTACTGTAGTGTTACGTTCACAAATAGATAATACGGAATATATGTATCATCTGAATTTATTGGGATAAAAAGTAACCTAAAATGGTAGTGTCTTAACTCAAGCTAACAACGTATGGCCAGCGTGACATTAGATAAAATGAAATGTCTTTAAAGATGAAATAAGAAACCAAAAATTGCACACGGGCGGGACTCGAACCAGCATCTTTCTGACTTACCGGGCCAACTGCTCTTCCAATTAAGCTACCGTGCTGTCGGTCCGACGGCACGAAATTCTTGGTCTCTTAGGGATACGTCATTGCGTGACGTTAGCGCCATCTAACCGTCTGTTTATGCAACAGCGATTGCAATATGACACTCTGAGTGTTAAGAAACCCATGAAATGTCATGTTCGGTCTTAGCTAAATTAATTTAACTATTTGTATTATTTGTTTAATGTATGTACTTATTCATTTAAAATTTATTGCACTGTGATCTTTATGCCAAAATTCTATTTTTACGGACTTAAGGCTTTGGGTCATTTTAGTCAATCACACGGGAATACAGAAATTTTATTGTTCTTGTTTCTCTATAAATAAAGTATTTTTTGTGTGTCAATAACACTTTACTTTTACGATAAAGTATGATATTGGCTAGGTGTGTACTCTCTTATCTGCACTTTCTCGAGTAGTATTACGTGTGGAATGTATGCAAATATTCATCATTAACTCGAGAATGCATCTGAGTCTAATTAATTTGCTTTAAAGGTCTGGGCCCACTACACCGTATCTACCATGATCGTGCTAGGAGCGTATCAGACACGAAAAGCAACACGATACGCTCTACTATGCCCACTGAACGGATTTGCAGCGTTCTGTCTCACCGTTATAAGGAGCGAGAGCGATGGCGAGCGAAAACGTATTTTTCCGATGCTGACACGCTCCGTGCATGACACGCGACGGTGTTAGTCGGTAAAAGAACGGTCTAGTGGGAACAGTCATAATAATATAGACTTGATACTAGCACGGTCATGGTATACTACGTACGATATAGTAGGCATATACCTTAACCCCTTATTCATAATAATCCAAACAGTCTATTAAACATGTTTTAACTAATACACTCTTTTGTCTCGTTCTTTCTTGGCGCCATCATCATTTGACAGAAAGTGACAAAACAGTAAATAGGTTTATTTGACTGTTTGAGTTATTTAGGGTATTACTGCGTTTTAAACTAACTAAAACGCAGTAATACCCTACAGATATTTATGTTTCGTGGTGGTAGTAATTCAATATATGTACATATTTGCAACGTCTAGGTTTTACCAAAGAACATTCACCGTAGACTCACATTTTACATCACAGTACCAGGTGCGATAAATAAAGCTGATTAAGTACCTCCATCTTTGAAATGGAAGCATTTGTCTTGCTACTTCGCTGAAAACTTTTGCTTTAATCATCGTTGTGACTCTGAAACTTCTGCAGTACCACGTGACGCTGGAATGATAAATATCTGTCTGCAAACAAAAGAGAAAAAAGATATCACAAGAAAAACAAATGACGTAACGTCGACGCAGCGAAATATTCAAGGGCCCAGTACCCACTATTTACCATTATCACTATTAGGGTGAATAAACTTTTGCCACACGGGCAAAAGTTATGGTCAATTTGAGAGAGCAATGTAGTTTCTTTTATTCCTTTATCATTATTTAATAAAAAGTAGGACTTTTAAATACTTCGATTTATTCTTAAACTATTTGTTGATACTATTTTTAGTTAAATTTTGGTTGTATTTTCAATATTTTTGTTTTAGTTTTCTCTGAATTATCTCGTTTATTAATAGAGTAGCTGCGAAGGTAAGTAAACCTTTATTTGTGAATTTGAAACAAAACCTCATAAAGGCCTTGAAGAAATATCGCTGGTGGATCCATTATTCACAAAGTCCACCGCAAGGACGGCCGTAAGCCAGTTACGAAGTAACGGGAAACATTCCCGATACGCATTCTTTCATACCCCGAAATCAAGGATCGGTTTCAGGGTACGTCTTACTGCGTTGTACGAAATTACTTTGACATAGTTTAGAAAGTTATATTTACATTTAAATGTATGTGTAGAAGCAGAAGGCTTTTTACAGTGGAAGCTGAACGCAAATCGATGTACTCGTACAGTGTAGCTGTTTGGCACACACATACTAGAGGCCAAAACAAAAGTTTTGTTTTGTATGGGAAATAAATAAATAAATCTCCAGAAATCTATCGTGTGTGATATCATTTGAAAAGGATTTTAGAGCGGTTTTGATACTGCACAAAATAATTCAATCCCGCCATTTTCATTAAATTAAAACAAAATTTCTGAAGGACAATTAGATAGAGCACAATATTGATTTGCATAATGATCGTTAACAGTATATACTTTTTTTATTACTCTCAGAACTATTTTTTAGACTTAATCTCAGAACAATTTTTTAGACAGAAACCCTTTTCAATAAACTCCTTTCACAATTGTCGAAAACATAAAACGGTATAATTTGACACGTGAAGCGCTTTTTATGAGCTGTCAATAAAGGGAATTGATTTGTCTTGTGTTAAGGCTGCTGTCACCTACCTTCTAACAAAGTTCAAGTGCAGTTTTCTTCCCAAAAATGACTTAACTGACAACTTTTTTTGACTGATTTGTGTAGAAATAAGCTATCTACATAAGATGTAAGCTCTGAATTTTTGATTCAATCTTTAAAATGCCTGTAATTTGCAATCATAGAAGCCAAATTGACGGTTTTTCTGGTGCACTTTTCTAGATCAGTTGTTGACATCAGCTATCGAAATAACATAAACTTGAAGGGAATTACGTTCGTCTACAAGGTGTAGACTCTGTTTTTTTTATTTATTGCTCTGGTTATTCCAAATGAAGACAAAATTGAAACCATATTTTGGCATAAAATACGCATCTAAAGACAGGCGATTATCTCTGAGATACACTGCACTTATTGTGTGTTATTTGATAAAACAATGTTATAAAGGTTCCTATCTTTGACTTAGCATATAAATTCTTGATTTTATCTTGTGCACTATATTCAAAATATCTTACTAAAGTAACCTATAAATTTGAGATTTGGAGCTGTCACGGACGTTCATCTTCGATCGAAATTTGACAGACAGCGCCGAGCGCTCGGAGGGGAAGGGTGTGTCGCTCGTTGTCTTCGTTGCTACTCTTTTATTTCGTGTATGATACTAATTCCAAATTTGAAAATATCACGCTTTGCACAATTTTTATACGGCGACCAATTCGCTTTGAGGCTTTATGCAACAGGCATAAAGCCATAGTGCATTTGGATCGTCGATGGTCTCTAATTATAACAAAAAAGTATTCGTTCTTTTGTATCGATTAGTAGTTGTATTTAAATGATTAATCAATGTTATGTAAACTTGCATAGAAAGAAATCCTTATTAATACTATAAACAAGAAAGATTTATATGTATGGCGACTATTTCAAGAGGTTAATGAGTTATAACGAAGATCTTTTATCATATACAATTTGTATTTTCGAAACTTGATCAAACAAAATGTGCAGATACTAGGACCAAAATTATCGACAAAAATAATAATAATAAAAAATTGTCTACAAAATAAAATTGTGGTATATGATGAGCAAACTGTTTCTATCACCAAACAGTTAAATGTCAATTTTAGACAAATACTGAATTAATAAGGCCAAGAATAGGCAATAGTATCAATTCTATTGCATATGTATGGGGTTGCAAATAATAACCTTATTTATATAAAATAAAGTAATATCAGTAACACTACTTTATAGTTCAACAACGGAAGACCGATTATCATGATATTTACGTTGTTGAATTGGTATTTACCTCTTACCCCTTAAGTTATTATAAAACAGGGCTGGGGCGCGCCGAGGCTGGATATGAAGCAAAGTTTTCTGTGGTCGAAGTTTTTTTTTTCACTAAAAAGTCTAAAACTCTTCAAAGGACTCCAATTGAGGCAAACCATTTCTTTTTGAAGTCAGTGCCATCGCATGGGCTCTCTCAAGTTCCATCTTAAGCGATATCTATCTGGGCATCGACTCCAAAAAGAAATGGTTTGCCTAAAATGGAGTCCTTTCAAGAGTTTATTTAAGACTTTTTAATGTGTTTTGTTTTTGAAGTCGGTTTTATTGAAATAGTATGGTGGTGAAGTGACCATTAACCCAACAAAATTGAAGTCAAATAAGGGCTTTTGTTTTAAGTATTTGACTTTGAGTAGTAAACAAGTAAGTTTATAAATTTTCTTACATCATTCGTGCTTTGGATTTTGAATAAGAATAAACGGACGACAAAAATTAAAAGGTCAGTTTTTCTTAATATAGACCTTATATAGGCGTTATTTAGTTCCACAACCTTTGATACGCACTTGTACGTACATACCATTGGCCATTGGCGTCAATTCCATACTGTGTGGGACTTGTTCATGGCATTAATTCCATACGCTAGTAACAGTGTTTCAATGGTTTAAACCTAAATAAATAGGGCAATATTTTGCTTATTTAACATAACTTTTCTTTCTTCCACAATCTACAACCACAACCTAACTATAAACTTGTATAGTAAAACGCTTGTTTAAATAGAAGCGTTTCATGTGATGTGTATGTAGTTAATATGAACCTGTATTCAAATTGTACGCAAATGCCATGAAGTTCCATGGTTCTATTCAAGTCCATATTCATATAATATTTCATTATTGAAAAATGTATATGGACAAAATGATATAATACCGGTGTAAACCAAATAATTAAATAACTAGAAGGGCTATTATGATCTCAATTCTATAACTAACTGAGCTCACCTAGGTAGTCTCTAATGACATTCACATGGTTTTTTAACCGACTTAAAAAAGGAGGTTATTGTTTACCGGCAGTTTTATTTATGTTAGGTAAAATGGCTAATTCTCGTGTTATAAATATATGATCTTTTTGTGTAGGTACAATAGTAAAATGAAATCCATTTTGAAAGACTTGTCATATCATCCGGTTTCAGAATGGAGATGCAAATCCCCTTAACCTTTTCTTTCTTTCTTTCTTTCTTTCTTTCTATCTTTTTATTTGTGTTCAAGAATAAGAAACCGTAGCATTAGCAACACCTAAACGAATATTATAAAGCTGAAGAGTTTGTTTGAACGCGCTAATCTCAGGAAGTACTTAACCAATAAATAAATAAAAAATTGTGTAATATAGCTCATTTACCGGGGACGGTTTTAGGCTATAAAACATCACGCTGCGACGGGAGGTAGTCCGGTCAAATTAGACCAAAAAACGGCCAAGTGCGAGTCGGTCTCGCGCACCGAGGGTTCCGTACAAACCTGCAAGGTTTACAAAGTTCGTTCATCAAATTTAAGGTATTCGGAATTTTTCCTTTATGTGTGCTATAAAACGTTGCTTGATGCCAAATTTCAAGATTCTAGGTCGACTGGAAGTACCCTTTAGGTTTTGATTCCCTTGCGAGTACTTGCGAGTTTCAAAATATGCAGCTTAAATTGCTGTTTCTTTTGATTGCGTTGACATAGAAGTTTGATTTTGTTACAGCTTAAAGGTATTATAGACTTGAGTATTTGGTATGAATTTCAATTTAATACCTCTACGCGTTTATGAGGAAATGGGTAGTAAGTTTAAAATTATTTAAAAAATATATATTATGTGATGTAACTAAAAATTTATGGTTTTCGTAATTTTTCCTTTATCTATGCTATAAGACGTTGCTTCGTACCAAATTTCAAGATTCTGAGTTCACGGGAAGCACCCTGTAGGTTTTGATTCCCTTGCAAGTGTCGAAAATTTGCGGCATAAACGGCTGTATCTTTTGATTGCGTTGGTTTAGAAGTTTGATTTTTTCACAGCTTCAAGGGACAGTAGACCTGAGTAATTGATATAAATTTCAGCTTCATACCTCCACGCGTTCCTGAGAAAAAGGGTCTTGACAGACGGACGGACGGACGGACAGACGGACAACAAAGTGATCCTATAAGGCTTCCGTTTTTCCTTTTGAGGTACGGAACCCTAAAAATTATCTTGTTTATCATCTGTTATACATGAAATACTTGAAATCTTGATCGAAATTTTCTTAACTACATTTTCTGAATGTTAGCTATAATAACTTGTGACATATCCTCTTGCCTTCCGGGCCTCGTACCGTGCGGACGTGTGTTTGTCTCGTCCTTTTGTCTCAAAATTTTAAATAAATAAATCGGGCTGCGCCCTCGGACTTCGCCCCGAGGTGTGCGTGTCTTGTGAATTGTGAGTGTACTTATTGTGCGAGTCGGGATTCGAACCGGGGGTCGCTTGATCGGTGCTGCGTCGTTGCGGGCTAGAGCTGGCTGCGCTACGAGAGCGGTGCGTCATCACAGCGAAATTGACGGTCTTGTACATCGAGTCGAGTGCTACGACACCTACACTCGTACCGCGTTACGAACTTAACTACACTGCTACGAAGTTGCTACGAAAAGTGAATTGAGACATTCAAAATGCCACTAAAGAGGACACCGCCTGTATCTCCGTTACCGCCGTCGTCGGCGAAATCTAGTCACGAGCACCTAGTGCCGGCCGCAATGCAGTTCGGCGGGTCGGCCCCAAACCTCAACACTAATGAGTCACACAACGTAAATATGCGTGCTAAACGCAGACGGGAAGATGATTTGTCTACTGATCTTGCAAACTTTAAGGACGAAATGAGGAGCATGATTACTTCAATTTTGGCGGAACAAACCAAAGAAATTAAAACCATCGGTCCGGCACTAAGAGACATACAAAAAATGAACGAACATATTCAAGAATCCATTTCCTTTCTGACGGCACAAAATGAAGACTTCAAAAAACAAATAATTCAGCTAGAGGGACAAGTGAAAGAAGACCGAAAGTATATTACAATTCTTGAAGACAGAATAGAAGATATGCAGAGGAGTAGCCGAAAATCTCATTTTGAAATAAAAAATGTACCAAAAAGAAGTAGCGAAACGAAAGAAGATCTTGTGGAAATGGTTATGACATTATCGGGCAACGTGGGATCTCAACTAGATAAAAGAGACATTAGCGACATTTACAGAGTGCGTAACAAAAAAGAAGCAACACAAAATACTGCCATTATTGTGGAAACCACGTCGGCTATTGTCAAATCAAACATCCTTAAAACGTGCAAATCCTTCAACATCACACATAAGTCAAAACTCTGTGCCAAACATCTAGGTCTTCGAACAAATGAGGATACCCCTATATTCGTCACGGAGCAACTCACTGCAAAGGGTTCGAGATTGCACTTTTTGGCGCGCGACTTAGTGAAATCTCGCTCATACAAATTCTGCTGGACTGCTTACGGAGTTGTTTATGTACGGAAAGATGAAACCTCTCCCATAATAAAGATACACTCTGAAGCACAGGTTCATCACCTTATCCAGGGTATGTGACTATACTTTAGTCGTTCTATACCAAACTGGTATCGAAGTGTGTTTTTGTCACAAGAAAACTTTATACCAGTGAATTCCTGGTATGTACACCGGCTATTTAAACTTAAACCTCTACTTGCACCTATTGTCATTCTGCCTTTCTATGAAATAATGTTTGTACATATTATTATTGTTGTAAAAATGTATACTAAGTTATTCAAAAAAAGAATCCTCTATCGTAAAAAACCAGCACAGTACACATCGTTGAACACTTCACTGCTAAACTACACCCTCCACAAGACGCAAAAAGTAAAATTAACACAATTTACACACTTATCCAGCCTTTTTAACACATTACGAATTGTTCCTCTGATCAATCCATTCCACCAACTAGTTTATATTATTATTAACCATAAACAACCGACTCTACTCTACATTCATACAACCCTGCCTCTGCCAAAACTAGTGTACATAATAGAATGTTTTAATGAGTGATATTACACAGGCCATAAATGAGATTGATAATATAAAAATAGCTAAATCTATCGAGTGCGACTGGATTGATCTGACTAAGCATCATGATATTCACATTACAGATCTTAATATTATTTCGCAAAACATCAGGAGCATATATTGTAACTTTGACGATCTGCTCATAAATCTGTCTTCCCTTTCAGTTGAAGTTGACATTATTATACTTACAGAGTGCAGACTTCATCCTGATAAGCCAATCCCCACATTAAAAAACTATAACTCCCACAGAACTACTCGTCACCTCAACCAGAACGACGGAGTAGTTGTATATATAAAGAATACACTGACGTCGAACGTTGCGGAACTGAACCTTACCCATGCTTCTGGTCTGCAAATAGACATTCACGATAATTCTATTTTAGGTATATATCGCTCCCCTTCCAACACATGTGCAGAACCATTCATTAACTCATTGTCAACACATTTAGTCACCTTAAACTCTAAAAAAAATACTATAATTGCAGGTGACATTAACATAAATATAGCGCCCATTGACAATGAGCAACCACACGAGTATAAAAACAGAACTTCTTACCTAGAGATGTTATCAGCATATGGTATCTTCCCTGGTCACTTACTGATTACTCGAGATAAGAGATGTATTGATCACTTTATGCTGAGAATAAATAATAAAAAACATTCGGCTTTCATCGCTATTTTTAATACGTCCATAACCGACCACCTTACCACATTTTTATCAATTGCTAAACTCAAAGACCACCAAGTCTCAGCCAAAACTGTATCTAAAACCAACTTTGAAGGGGCTCTCAAATATTTACAAGGAACAGATCTGCCGCAACTACTCTTGTATGATAATCCCAATCTTATAACAGTGAAACTAATTCAATTCTTAACTGAATCGATAACAGAAAATACTACATCTATAAAAATATCAAAAAGTAAACGATTAATTAAACCCTGGATAACAAACGGAATTTTGAAGTGTATAAGAAATCGTAATAAGCTACAAAAAGAGTCCAGAGATGATCCACTAAACGAAGTAAAAAAAAATTACATTTACACGATATAGAAATTACTGTAATAAGCTGATAAAGAAACTTAAAAAAAAATATGAAAGACAACTCATTGAAAGCTCCATTAACAATAATAAAATACTTTGGAAAAATATTAAAACAATAACTTACACTAGCAAATCAAACAAATTAAACACAGAACTTACCTACTTAAAATCATCTGCTATTGATTCCGCGAACTATATAAATAATTTTTTCGCAAATATTGGTAATCAGCTTGCCAATGAAATAAAAAAATCTGTAAATAATGATGATATCAATAATTACCTTGGTTCATTACCTATGCAACAACAATCCTTCGTTTTATTGGATACTAACTGTGAAGAGGTAAACAGTATTATAACAAACCTAAAATCAGAAAGCGCCCCAGGGTGGGATAACATTTCCACAAGATATATCAAGCACGTAAAAAATGAAATTGTCCCCGTGGTAACACATTTAGCTAATGTTTGTTTTAGACGCGGTATTTTCCCGGACTTGCTAAAGAAATCTATTATCACCCCGATTTACAAGGGTGGTGATAAAGACAACGTCAGCAATTATAGGCCCATATCGGTGTTACCAATCCTGGCAAAAATTCTCGAAAAACTTTTAAATACAAGATTACTAAATTACCTAGAAGCTAAGAATATTCTGTCTCCAAATCAATTCGGGTTTAGACGTCATATATCCACTGAAAACGCAGTTACCTCACTAAGTAACCTTATATCTCAAAACCTTGATGAAGGAAAAAAATGTCTCTCAGTATTTATAGATCTGAAGAAAGCATTCGACACGGTGTCCACTGCAATTCTCATTAAAAAGTTAGAAAAAATTGGTATAAGGGATCTCCAACTCTCGATATTTGAAGATTACCTATCCAATAGGAAGCAAAAAGTTAAGTTGGAAGACTGTACGAGTGAGGACGTTGATGTGTCATGTGGTGTACCACAAGGGAGCGTTTTAGGTCCCACACTTTTCCTAATCTACATAAATGATTTATGCAATTTGGCCCTTAATAATGCGAAAATATTCTCCTATGCCGATGACACCGCAATCGTTTTTACTGGCTCCAGTTGGGCTGAAACAAGAACAATCACAGAATGCGGCTTGACAAGGGTTGATTCTTGGCTAAAGACTAACCTCCTTACTCTAAATGCTGCTAAAACTAATTATGTTTGTTTCAGCATCTACAACAATTTTCAACCAAAAAATGATTTTAATATAAAAATACATACTTGTAACAAATCAACGACCTCTAACTGTAACTGTCCGCTAATAAATAAAGTAGAGTCCGTAAAATACTTAGGAGTGATGGTAGATCAAAGGCTATCATGGTATCCTCAGATTGAAATGACAGCGTCCAGAATACGAAAATTTAATTGGATCTTCCGAACTCTCAGACACCTTGTTCCCACAAAGATAAATAAGGCTGAAAACACTGGTACTAATAGAAACTTACTGAATGAAATATACATTTCTCTAGTCCAATCGGTAACAACCTACTGTATTTCTGTATGGGGTGGTGCTCTTAAGACGCGTTTTCTGACAGTGGAAAGAGCACAAAGAGGATTATTAAAAATTATGTATTCTAGGAAAAGGACATACTCAACTCAAAGACTTTACCAGATCAGCAAACTGTTATCAGTCAGAAAGCTTTATATTTTAGGAATAATACTAAAAAAACATAAAACACTGAACTATGATCATCAAATTGATAGTAAAAGAAGGGCTCGTAGGTACAAAGTAGCAACCGTTCTCAAAGTTAGGACAGAGTTTGCTAGATCACAATTTGAATACCGGTCCTCCCACCTATATAACAAAATAAATAAAGAACTACATGTACATAAGAAAACATTCTACGAGTGTAAGCGTATAACAAGAGATTGGTTACAAGAATTAGATTATACTGAAACGGAGGCTTTGGTCAACTTATGAGGCAATTTAGATTAAATTACTTAAATAAAATTTAAATATAATTTAATTACTCTTACTTTATGATACATACACGCCAGGATACATACACACTCTCCCACACATCCATTTATCTCACACACTCACATTAACCTATCACACAACCTACAACCTACATACATCTCACAAAACTACAACACACTCACTAACACAACACACATATACACACAGACTAACACACGTCAGAATTAAAACAACTAGATAAATAATTGTAATTAACGATAAGTTTTTGGTAGTAATAAGATATTTTTTGTATTAGGTTTCATACACTTAAAATAGTATATGTATTTAGATACGCAGAGCGTTGTCCCCTGGCACAGGCAATATAACGCCTAAAAGGGGGCTCCGTCCACTAGATAAATATGTAAGTCTGTTTAAAGAAATAAATAATTTTGAATTTTGAATTTTTGAATTTGAATTTCATATATCAAAATACAAATCATATCAAAGAACAGCGTTACACTAAAAAGCATTTATGTGTAAATAAATCCTCATAGCATCCAGCTGGTATGACACGTGGTAGATTAGAAGAATTAGAAGCCCAGAACCAATGGCATCATCCACCAATAACCCTTAGTCCCCGTTTCTCGTGGAGTTTACATTCGTAAAAAAATACCTACTCTGAGAAGTCACGATTTGGGTGAAGACATAAAGAGGCAGATAACCGGTACCAACCTGTACCGACTGACTAGTGATGTGCCAAGTCATCTATTTTTAATCTCGAAATATTTAAGAAATTCGTTACAACAATCCAAATAAGGACCGACTGACACTAGAAAATTGTTTTAACTCGTCAAGTATGTGTGAACGAGACACAATAGAAATTCCATTATTATGCGACTCCTGGCAGTCGTTTGATACCTGACTGATTAAAACAAGATTCAAATCAAGACTTGAGTCGGAAAAGTCTCTATAAAGCATTTCAATTCCATGAAATAGCCAACACGGCACAACACTGGTTAGTCGTTGCAGGTCAGTGCGTGTTACCCGCCTCTATATGTCTTCACCCTTTGGATGCATTTCGTTTTTTCTATGCTTCGTAAGTTTTTTACGTTATTATAACTGTACGTTTGTGTTTAAATCTGTGAATTTAGTTATATACTAATCAAAAGGAAAATGTTCGCGAACGGAATTGACGCGAGCCCTGATTCCGAACTGTATTCACTGTATTCGTAATAGGTATTTCAAATACAAAAAAACTGGTATAACATTAATTTATCACATCGACTTTTTAAGACCATCATTTTCTGTGTTCATCATACGCATAGCCTACTACCTAGAGATAAAGTATCAAAATTGTTTAATTACAGTTAACATTTTTTTGTGTCCCGGACATATAAAATCGCACACACACATTGATAAATTAGGTAAAATCTGAGAATCTCCAAACTGTCATATGGCTCTTAAGGCTGTTCATGTGAGAGGCCTCTGACACTCTTCTATTAGTCATTGTCAAATCTCACCGTTTGAACAGACAGTATTATGTTACTTAAGAACATACAATTGTACAATATACAGTGCAATAAAGTTTAAATAAATAAATAAATAATTACAAGTAATATTAAATTGCACGGCTGAGATTTGCTACAACCAGAGGGTTTCAAACTGTATTCGGAATAAACCCACAACCATCTTAGAGTTTTGAATTAAAAATATTAATATTACAATAATAATAATAATATTAAAATATTAACGTAGGTCCAAAAAAGTCTAACTAGGTCATTGAACTACTATCATTAGCGCATGAAACTGACGCCACGAACGAATTTATTGCTAGATGAATTGACGTCACTTAGGAACTTACTTAAAGAATACGTCAGTTCACAAGTTACTAAAATAGGTAATAGTATTTCTATCTGCATTCATAGTGTAGCCTAAAAACTACTTTATATTTGATATCATTAGTACTGTTAATGGCGCCACGTAAACATACAAATTTATGTCATAACACTTATTATTTTCGCTTTATTCAGATATCAAAACTAAAAGCTTACGAAGTTTCAGCACAAAATGAAGCCATCCTCACCGGCTGCTTAATCCCAAAGAGTTAGGCGCGTAAATTTCCCGCATCTTAACGGCTTGTTTGCTAACAGAGATCAACGCTCGCTAAATTCCTCTCTCGCTTTCGAGTTGACAAAATCGGTGTTAGAAACGGTTGGCACACTCGTATAAACTACCAATTTATCAAACTACCCCTCCTTACGGGTTAAACTCAAAGAAGTACCTACTCGTAATTTATAGCTAATAATTATATTATGCGCCATACAACAGACTAAAAGTCTTTGAACAACAGGTAGGTAGGTAAAAAACAGGTATCGGTTCTAGCGGGTCACTGCAAACGGGTTGTCCTTGTGAATATTGGCATTAAATCGCGTATACTACTGAACTGCATCCTGCAGAAAACAGTACCTGCAAAAGACGGGATGTCACCGTGGGAAACGGCTCTTACCCGTATCAGAGAATAAGAGTGTATAAGTAGGCAGTGCATTTGTGTATGGCGCACTCACCATAGCGGGTGCTATCCTGCGTTTAGTTACTGACTTATCTCTTTTGAGTTGTCGTAGACAACACTTACGAGAGTATTATTAAAACCATTAAACGCTCACCGACACTTTCTAAATCTACTTACTAAAGGCAAATGCTCTCTTAAAGCCTTAATAATTCACCAACAAATGAAAGTTGATCCATTAGAAAAGACGCCTTGTGTTTAGTAGGTACAGTCGCCTGCATAATGTGCATTAAAGTTAAAAAATAACCTCTTTATCAACTGCTTAGAATACTGGCCTGTTGCGATTGACGTGTTTTAACCCGTACATTGGTAAAGCCAGGATAGAGGTTGAAGCACATCTCCACGTAATGGGAATAGCACCGTATCAATTAGAGGAGTTCAGCATTATTTGTATGAAACTTCATACTTCAACGAACATCTATCAACTTCGTAGCATAACCACTTTGGATCTAGATCAACTCGGGACCCACTCTTGACCAGATGCGTTGTACGGCTAGTCGCCCGATGGTCGTCAACTATCCGCCCGCCCTGTCAAACGGGCTGTCATTTACTAGAAGAACTGTCATAAGTTGTAAAAAACGCGATCTGAGGCGAGGAGTTTGATATCTAGTGCCGATCTTATGCCGAGGCGTTGCTGATCCCTTTACGTAACGTGTTTCCGTATGGTTGACACCTGGTTGATGGCGGTGTTCTTTCCATTACTTGTGGATAAATATGCTTAATATGCTTTAACCTTTAAACCTAGACAGACGGTTTCAGTTTCTAGACTTGACGTTTGAGAGAAAAGACGAAAGTCATTTAGATGTCAACCACCTTCTTAATCGTTTTTCCTAAGGTCTAGATGTCAATTTAATGTCCTTCAACGATTGAGAACACCTGCTTCTTTGAGAAGCAGTATACAAGATATTATTCCATAGAACATACAATCTAAAATTTAATATTGAATCCCAGACATATGAACTTTTTGATGATATATAGGCATGCAGGCGTAAAAGTGATATCATTTGACTGACTCTACAAATATTTCTACTAACAACAAGTTTATACGTATCTTGATATTCAACCAGTACCAACCAAGATGAAGATAGGATGAAAATTATTAAGGTCATTAAGGTAATATAAAGATTCCCTTATTTTTTATTTTAAGTGGGACCACTTTTATGGATCTGGCTTGTCTATTGATAAGGTCCAACAAATCCAGATTGTAAATCTTGTCAGACCGTAATCGAGGAAGTTTATTCAAATTCTATATCTAGCTTTAGTAGTACCATCATAAATTTTTGTATATACCCTATTTAATGGCAAATAAAGAATGTTGATTTTGAAAGCCCCGAAGCATGAAAAAAACAAAAAAGTTTAGGTAATGTACTCGTAGGTACGCGAAAACAGTTTAAAAAGGCAATTGTAGTTAAGTAAATACAGGCCTTCAATGCAACGCAAGAAGGGATTTAAGATGCTTGTGCTGGTTTTGGCAAAAGATAGATATTTTCAGCATGGTCACCCATCCAGCCACGACCGCGCCGTGAGTAACTTTAGCACTGCCACCAACAAGGTATCTATTGAAAAGGAGAAAGGGCAAAATCCTTTACAACGCGGTCACAATACAAGCTCGTTCTTCTTGTAAAAGGGTCATTCACCTTGAAACCTTTACCTTTACTTTTTAATTAAAACTTGTGATTTAAACAGAATGGATATAAACGTTTCTTGCAGTTAATAGTTCTTTCTCGGTTGTTTTCTTCTAAATTAAGGATTAGATTTCAATTTAGAAAACGAAACTTGAAACTTAATTGCAAGGAAAATAATATGTAAGTGAATATAACTTATATTTAGCTAGCTAAACAAACTGCACTAGAGACAGCAACTGAAGTAAACGTACATATTTTTTTAAATTATGTTTCAGCTTGTTTGAGTTCGCTATTACTAAACCTAAGTAAATAATTACCTGTAGCACCAAATACATAATAGCCTGTTATGAAGTTACAAAATTTTAGCTGTTATTTTTTTCTATTGATAAATCATAAATATTGATCTTTACTTTTCTTAAAAATAAATCTTTTCGTTTTTTTCAAATTGTGTTCTTAGACTTTTGAACCATACATAATCTAAATGGAAATCACTTTCGTTTCAATAACGTTTGCTTTCAAAATATTCTAGATTCTAGACACACAGTCTTTGTCTAGACTCAGTCCCCGCATGTTTACAATCTATTAGGGATAAATGATCGCAAGCAAAGAAAGCCGTCAGTGGGCTATTGGAATAAAATTCAAAAGAAAAAAAACCGGTTAAGTGCGTGTCGGACCCGCGCACAGAGGGTTCCGTGCCACCCGTAACTGAATTCAGGGTCCACTTGCTTTCACTTAACGAAAACATCACAATATATTGCGACAGCAAAAATAACTTTGTTTTTCATAGTTTTTGTATGAAAGACAAAGTTATATTTGCGGTTGATAAAAATGTGCAATATCTCAAAAAGTACTGGTTCGATCTCCTTCAAACCAATTTTCGTTGCAAGTTTTTGTTGAGATCTACATCATATATTTTTTTCAAAATTTTCACTTTTTTAGTTCAAAAGTTAGATGGGGGGGGACGCCCATTTTAGCACTTTGGAAGCGTCTATATCTCAAACCTTACACTTTTAGAAAAAATGGTTTTAGAAACCTCAAGATTATTTTAAAAGACCTATCCATAAACACCCCACACGCATAGGTTTGAGTAAAAAAAAATTTTTCGGTTTTAGTTTCATGTATGGGAGCCCCCCCTATAATATCATTTTTTCAAATTTTTTGTACCTGAATCGGAAAGCGGTAAAGAGGATACACCTACCTACCAAGTTTCAGCGGTGTGATGCTTATAGTTTCAGAATAAAGTGGCTGTGACATACAGACGGACAGACAGACAGACAGACAGACAGACAGACAGACAGACAGACTTGACGAAACTATAAGGGTTCCGTTTTTTGCCATTCGGCTACGGAACCCTAAAAGACAAAAATATAATTCAAGTAAGATATCCGACCATATCTTACTTGAATTATATTTTTGTCGGAGTAACGATCAAAGGAAAGGCATGATGTATTTGGTCAAAGATTTCTCTATAAAGGTATTGAAGGTTTGTAAGGTTGCTGCTTAGTTTTGTAATGTAATGTAAACCTATGACTACGTTCACTTAAAATACTTTGTGTGAAAAACTTCAATTTTGTGCCTTTTAGAGGCTTCTTTCGCCTACTAAGATTTGATGTCATGTGTTGGTTATTGGGTTATTTGAGTGAATAACACAATGAATCACTGAATTATTATTGCAAACAATATTTATTGCGTACGAGACGACCGTTCTTAGAAATAGCACATGTCAAGAGAACAAAACCACAGATAAAACAAAATAAGAGGTTTTGTCTTGTTGGAGTTGCCAACATGCTGGGGGCGCCAGAGAAAGAAATGTTTTCTAAATATTAATAATAAAATAGTAGTAGTGTAGTAGTTTTAGTATGAAAAGTCATTTAATTCTGCAAATAGACCCTGGGGGCCACACTTCTCAATATAAACCCTATCACTGCTGTGCTGAAAAAAAAGCAACGTAACAAACTCGGTCACTATTGTCAATGTAAGTATGTAATTTAACAACAGATCAAAGTTGCCCTTTTCCAGTAACCAGACAAACATAGTCGTAAATGATTCTCTTAGTATGACAAATACAAAAACCACAATATTTGTTTGCAGATAGTTTTAATGCAAAACCTGAGTTGTCTAAAACTAAAATAAACCTAACGGGTGTAGTGTTGCACAAAGTTTGTGTACCTATTCAGAACTTCTAAATGAGCAAGTTACTCTTGGCTCACTTTGTGAGCGCTTAGCCGTGCTACTTTTGCTTGTGTACTTCACAGAACAGCTGTCAATTTTTTACACTGTTTCATTTTATACAAGTATCACATTAATACAATGCGTAACCATTTAAAAGCGCAATATTATTGCGATCTACATTTGATAAACAGGGGGCGTATTGCGGTCCAACTTAATCCGTTCAATTTCGAGGCAGTTCAATTCCCACTCAGTGTAAACGAATATTATCAATATAATAATAATACAATGGTATGAATATTAATATTTATATCGTTATATTATAGTAATATTATCAATATAATGCGAAATTGCAAAAAGAATTGCAAATTTGACAGTAAAGCAGAGCTGTTTAACTGTCAAAACTGCATCGCAATACGCACCCAGGTACATTTAAACTCAAGAAAGGTGCAATTGTAACGTTTTTAACGTTTTTAAACGCGTCGTCACGCGTTTGGTGTAGTGGTTAGAGCTTACTCCTGACTACTATGAAATGAAATGAAATAAAATGAAATTTATTTGCCTAAACCACGGTTTTTATTATGTGGTCTTAAAGTAGTGTAATGTACATATGTTTTACCATGGAGTGGCATGAAAATTTATGCCGGGTTTGAATCCCGCAAGGGGCAAATGCTTATGTGATGAGCACGAACATTAGTACCTAAGTCATGGGTGTTTAATGTCTATAAGTATTAATGGGAGACGCCCCCGTCATAAACGTTGTCTAGTATTCGTAACACAATGAAGAAAAATCATTACTTCGAAACCATGACAGTTCGTGTGTTACTGGCGCAAAGGACATAAAAACGGCCTAAGAATCAACACAAATTTGTCAATTACCAAAATTTATGTCTTTTTTTGCATTAATAAACATTCATTAGATTGTAACGGACACTTCTGTTTCGTGTAATCAATTTTAAAAGGACTTTTTTGATTTTGAACCCTTTACATAATCTTTTGTATACTATTGTGCCGTGTATGGGCTTTTGTGATTTGGCCAATACCACAATACGGTCTTCACTCACTTACTTGAGGTAGTAAATAGTAAATAGGCTAAAAAGACATAATTAATTATGTGCCTCAGGAAAATGGAAAACTGTAAATTCAACGTTTTTCATTTACAAAAAACAATTATTATTTTACCGTCATTGGCTAAATCAGCTTTGTTTCACGAACAAAAAATACTGTTAGAATACAGAGTAAGTGAGTGACAGGACGTATAAATAGCCGTACAAAAATAAACATAGTATCTGTCATATCTATGATAAACACAAAAAATTGGAGTGAGTGCAAGTGTGTAAATTGTTTTGTGATTAGTTTTTATTAATTACGACTCGGCTCAAACAACGGATAAACTAAACATCATGTTTGTGAAATAAAGAAGTAGGTAAAACAAGCTGCCAGTACTTAGTATGATGATCAGAATAATGTTTCATATTAACATGTTCCGGGACACTACTCCAGACACAATAGATGTTTTATTGTTTTCACGCCAGTAGGCGGGCACTGTCCCGGAACGTGTTAATAAAACATAACCTAAAGTTCACTATGATAAAGTTATTTTTATGTTCTTATAGGTGTCCGTCAAAAATTATTTTTCTTACATACAAATACATGTCATTTCAAACCTAGAAAGGTACTTTTCATCACTGTTGGTTCTTAGGCGAACTATATATGGACTCGGAACATTGTCTTTTATTATTTCTTTATTATTGGATTTGGGTCATCATCATTAACAGCCAAAGGACGTCCACTGCTGAACCTAAGTATAGGCCTCCCTTACGGTTTTCAACAGCGATCGGTTGCAAGTGGCCTGCGTCAATGCAATCCTGCAATCTTTACAATCAATAAATAAATTTTAAAGTTCAGGGAGCAGGAGAACAAAAGTTGGAAAGTTGCAAGGGTAAAAAAAAACTGGTAGCGCTCAGAAAAATAAATCATATATAAGGTGTAATTTATTAAATAATCCGATAATTATATATTTATTAGGCAAGAGTTTAGTGATAGTTGGCATCTTTTTATCAGGTAGTATCAATAATATTTTTATTTTATTTTATTTGAAATGGGTTCGCTCTTGTCCCCAGGCTAGACCAGTGGTATAGACAGAGACGACGATAGAGCAAGCTCACCCAAAAAATTCCTGTTCACTCTAACTTTGAAAATTTTAGGGTTATAATCCATTGGAAACACTGATGCGGGTAGAGAGTTCCACATTTTTGCTGTGCGCATTATAAAAGTTGACGAAAAGCGCTTAGTTCTAATCAGTGGAATGTCAACTAGGTAAGGGTGGTATCCCGCAGTGCGTCTAGATGAGCGATGATAGAAGGGAGCTGGTGGAATGAGCTCATGCAGTTCCTGTGCGCACTCTCCAAAATATAGCCTGTAGAAAACCGACAGGCAGGCAACTTTGCGGCGATGGGCCAAGCAATGGAGCTTAGCGCATAATTTATCGTCGCTGATTAGCCTCCTAGCTCTGTTCTCAACCGAATCTAGCGCAGCTAGTTGGTATTTAGCTGATCCATCCCAGAGATGGCAGCAGTACTCCATGCAGGAACGGACTTGCGCTTTATAAAGAGTCAAAAGCTGTCCAGGCGTGAAATTTCATCAGTCTCCTTTTCGTTAAACTTAGTCTGAATATTTTTTACACTACCTACACAAATACAAAATCATTTATTCTGAGTAACGGAGTTGGTATCTAACCTAATTACGATCCTTGTTGCTTACTGAAATATTGCCAAGTGTTATTTTTCGCAAAATTGAAAATATTTATTTAAGTTTTGTAGGCTTGTTCCCTTTTATTCGCCACAAATAAGCGTATTTTTATGTTTTCGCGGTCTTTGTTTGTAGACTCTTATTGTAACGTGAAATGGTATGATATACAATTTATATGTTTAGACGGAAAATTTGTATGAAGAGTGATTATTCCCTGAATGTGATGGAATTATTATTATTGTTACTTTTGTAAGTAATATGTGTTGATATGACGAGAATATTGCGAAGAACATATTATTTTCGTTTTTAAAGGAGATTGGGTGGAAGTGGGCCAAATGACGACACGTTATTAAAATCCTGCAGTAGTTTCCAGCAAAATATGTTTTGAGATAGATTAATTTTAGACATCTTCAGAGTTGATGTAGTAATAATAATAATAGTCCCCCTAGCCGATTTCGACTACGGTGGCCAGTCATAGCGACTAACCGACTGCGCGGGACATATTATAGTGCACAAGTGTGTGCGCAAACACAGGTGCACTCTCTATTCCTTTCACTCTCATAGCCCGATGGGACAGCAATCTGACACGACCGGAGAGAGATCAGGCGCAGGACCAACGGCTTTACGTGCTTTCCGAGGCATGGGGGTGAAACACCGCCAACTTCCAAACTCCGGGCTTCCCTGAGTATTTCTGAACCGAAAAACCCAGGTTCATATTTTTGGCCCGACCCGGGAATCGAACCCGGGACCTCTGGCGCAGCCGTCGCTTTAAAATGCGAACCGCTGCGCCACCGAGGTAGTTGTAGATGTAGTATAGATGTGTCAATACACATCTATGTGTTTTTCTGATGTATTTAATAACTTTATAATAAATTGTAACTTTGTAATAAATTGCATTCAACATATTTTGTGCACATGAATGAGGAATTCATTTAATGTTTAGGTATGGAAATACTCCTCTGAAATTAAAGCAACGATCTAAGCGATTAATAAATTGTCATATTCTCGTTGAATATCACACAACGTTTTTGAAAAACATTAGCTTAAAAAAAAGAACTTTCTTAACCGGTTTCACCATAGTAAATTGGTTTATTACAATGCCAGCTAGGATTTATCGGCAATAAATAGGACTTAGGGTAAAAGAATAAATCCTGAGATTACGGTTAGGTGCGTTGGATTCGTTTTGTGTCTAAGCTAAGCCTATCGTAGGTAAAAAAGGATTGACAGATGTTTAAAGGAACAGGTCGGTTTTAAAAGTAATCTGTTTTGATTTTATTAATCATTTTTAATCCTATAATCAAGGTGTCTGAGCGGCTTATTTGAAATAAAATATGAAAGATAACACTGAAACAATTTATAGCCTTATCAAAGCTTGATTATTTTTCATGTTTAGAATTTATTGCGTTCAAGGTATTGTACATTTTGCAAGAAGAAAATAATTCATATTTATTTGAATCAAAGGAAAAAAAAGGTAGGAATATTATAACATCTCCCTTCAGTGCTATGCCAGGCGGTATTTGTTAGAATAACTTCGAATCATTGATGCCATGTATTCATTTGTTGCCGTATAATAGTCATAACGAGTCGTCAACGATTCGAGTCATAAAATAATATATCAACATCTTGAAAGCCTGTTATGCTATTTAATAAAAAAAATGCTAACAGAGGTCCTCTTGACACAAAACAAACCAAAGGATAATTGGAGACCCTGAGCTTTTTGATCGTAGACCTAGATGTAAAGTTGCGTGTCTTTCATTCTTCTATAGGCTGCATTTCGGTGAGTGTGCGAGAGAACTGCAAGATCTGATTCCACCAGCCTCCTTTCACCAGGCGGTACAAAAGACGCGGGCGCCATTGCCACCCTTACGTCTCAGACATACCAGCAATGCGCAGTAATAGGTTTCGATCTACATTTCTAATGCGCAGAACTATGAAGTGGAATTCGCTGATTTGGGCGAATATGAAGAGAGTAAATAGGCTGTTACTGTCACATGATTCATCCTAGGCCATATCATCACTTACCATCAGGTGAGATTGAGGCCAAATGTCTGCCTTAATGCTAAAAAAAACAATCTTTTAAAATTGATCTTCCATTGCCTATGTTTCTTATACAGCCCTTCACAGAATTAATTATGTAAAGTAAACTTTACCAAAAGTTGCAAGGACGTCTGCGAAATGCGTGAGATATTATAAGAAATATATTGGATAACAGGCGTTGGTTATTCAATTTTCTTCAAGATAAATGATCTTTTGGACGGACGGTCTTCAGTGAAGTGTTAATTACGAAGATATGGGAATGTTTTGCGATGCTCAACTAATTGCTAGACGGTTATTATCGTCCAGCTAGTGATCTTTATTTACTATTCATTATACTATATTATGTATTAGTTTATGTTTGATGAAGATACAAAAGGCAAATATCACGTTCTTGACCTGAGCATGGTCACTGTTGGTACTCATTTTATGTAATTGTTATGCCTACGATTTTATTTTAGAGCAAGTCATTAATAAGAAAACCGCCCCTCAAGTGCCACTACCATAGTCCTATGATGATATGGCCTTAGCTTTAGTAGTATTTAAATTCACACCTGGAAGAATTTAATATACATTTCAAATTATTTTCATATTTTTATTCGCCTAAAAATCTTCTAATTTTTATGAAGTGTATATAAATATACATAACAGATTGTATAATGCGATTGAATTACAAAGCAATTACCGAATATTCAGTTACAACACTCCCTCGCGGCATACGGACAGAGATTGATGTCCAGGAGTTTGGGAGAGTAAATAGATGGACAGAAATCAGTTTATCCATTACTGATAATATAACGGTCAGACCACTGTGTTCTGTTTTTGGAAACTGAGATTATCTAAATAAGGTAGTTGCATCTGTACTATATCTTGTTATTGTAATTCAATTGCAATTTAGTTACTCTTTCCCTGCACGCGTTGCTATCTTTCGGCATTGCCTAAGAGATTCGAAATGCGTTTCAGTTAACGTTAGTGTACTTATTGATATATGTTATTTATTTAAAAACATAATTGCATAAATAATATTGTATGAAGGTGGAGTTAATGCTAAAATAATTATCTGCCATTCAAACCTTTAAATGCAGAGAGGTGGAAATGGATCTATTAAGTTTATTAAACGAAAGCGAGTCTCATGATTTTTGCTAATCTTACCCCTTACACCTAAAGCAATTAAAGTGATTGAAGCTGCATAGTAAGCAATTTTGCCTACTACAGCACAGACATAAATAACATTGGACTTTCTGTTCTTTTCGGTCTATATTAACTCGATCAAGGATACGAGACAACACACGAGGACAATCATTCTCAATCGCGTGACGCCCACGTCGACACACGGTCAAGTTCAGAGGTCTATTTGTAAAACACGTCAAGTGCGTACTGCGGTGCAACTTTGATAGTTAAGCAGCTCTGCTTTACTGTCAAATTAGCAATTAGTATTGTAATTTCACATTATATTGGTAATATTTATTTATATAAATAATTATGAGAACAAAATATATAATTATAAGAACAATATTATTAATATTCATACCATTGTAGTATTATTAAAGTAATCTCATATTGATATTATTCGTTTACACTGAGTGGAAATTGAACTGCCTGGAAATTGAACGAATTGAGTTTGATCACAATACGCCTCCAGTTCATTTCGATTTTTGATTCTAGTCGTCCCGATCACTCATACGAGCACTCACGGGCCACGGCCTGTTTCTCAATGTCCCTAGAATTTCTGATTAGCATTACCTGTTTACTTTACTTTACGAAACTATTACAGTTATTGAATTATTCGTTGGTTAGTGCCTATTTGTTGATGGTTAAACAGGCCCTTAGTATGCTTTATTCCTTACAGGAATTGATAGCGCACCCATCAAGATTACTAGATTGCTGATAGCTACATTGTACTGAATCCTTAAGTTGTTTGTATTTTAGAAACGTAAGCACATGTACATATACATAATATACGTGACGATAAACGACCCTCTTTTTAAAAAAAAAAAACAATGTTTAAAATCCTCTCCATGTGGAAATAAATATCTTTATAGATTAAAACGTGGTTGAGGTTAAGGAAAATTTTAACTCTTCTACTGGAAAATACAGTTTTCGTGATTCAGAGTCAGACTTGAGGATTTGAAGCAATTACACCTTCCACTCTCTAAATGTTGAAGGCTCTGTAAAGCGAAACCAAGGTCTTACGTTACAAGTACACACGTTTTTTGTCACACGTGGCATGTCGATTCTAGTGTCTAGCTCTTAATTGGGTCGAAGTAATTGGAAATCCCTAATAAGAGAGTTTCACTTTTCACAAATACGAGTATAAATGCCGCTTGCAAGAGAGTATCGTGTTTTTTGAGGATAGCGTCATTTTAGATCAGAATCAGAGTCCTTTTTATTAGAAGAATGAGTAATTACATAAGATTATTGGCTTAGTACTTACAGATAACATGTTTATTACTTAAATAGATGGTTTTGAAGTCATAGTTATTCATACCACTGCTACAACCGGTACCAAAAAACAAGGAAACAGCGATTTCGTCAACTGGCTTAGTTTGAGATACCACGCGGTTAACTTGGCTATCCGCCAAGGATTTAAATATTACCTGTTGACATTACCAGGGCAACAGGTAGGGCAACGCGTAAAGCTTTTCTTCCGCGCACCTATATGGTTTCTAGCTTTACTATCTAGGCTTGTCGATTACTTTCTACCAATTCAAATTTATTGATTGCTTAATGTACATTTAAATGTTTAATCTTAAAAACTAAATGTACGGACAACATCACGTCAAGGAAAACACTGCGATATCTTAATAAGAGCTAGTTTGCAACAAAAGTAACGTGATTTGCTGGCGCTATACATTACCCTGTTAGAGTATGTTGGGTAGGGTATGTTTGGCTGTCATCTTGACAGAATAAGAGAGTATAGGAAAAGCAAGCTCCTATGAATTGCGGACACAGCTGAATCTATACTAATATTATAAAGCTGAAGAGTTTGTTTGTTTGTTTGTTTGTTTGTTTGAACGCGCTAATCTCCGAAACTACTGGTTCGAATTGAATAATTCTTTTTGTGTTGGATAGTCCAGTTATCGAGGAAGGCTATAGGCTATTTTACATCACGCTACGACCAATAGGAGCAAAGATATAGTGGTAAATGTGTAAAAAACGGGAGAAAGAAGTCACTATTCCACGCGGACGAAGTCGCGGGCAAAAGCTAGTACTGTGATATCTTCTGAACTGATCACTTCTTCTGGTCAAGGTTTTATTCCTGATTTAGCTGAAAGGACATGCGTACTATCGGCTCTTCTGACTCCGATTTCAGTATGTAATTTCTCGTGTCTTTGTTCCAGGAGTTTGGCCTCCAGAGAGCCTGGAAAGCCAGGCCAGCGTGCGCGGCAGTTCAGTGGACTACGCCGCGGCGCTGCTGCTGGCAGCGATGGCCGCTGTGCTGTTAGCTGCTGTCGGCTACCAGTGTGCGGCCACATGGCGCTGGATCATGGGCAGGTTAGTAGACATAGTATATAGGTATAACATCTTATATTGACGGATTATAGTCCGAGAAGACTAAGTAGACCAATAGGACAGAGGGCGCTCCTGCTAACAGCGATGGCCACGGTGCTGCTGGTTGCTGTGGGCTACTTAACAGAGTAGCTAATGTATAACCGCCGCTGTGCTGCGTCCCAGTATCGAGGCTCCCGCTATACGTCGTAATGAACATTACACATTATCACGACTAGTGCTGAGCGGGAGCCATTTTGATACACAATCATGTTTTTTATATCATTAATTTTATTTAGTCTGTATTGTTGAGTGTCAAATAAATGATTCTTTCTTTCTTTCTTTCTTTCTAATGTAGACTGTGTAGTTGAAAAGATAGTTGCAATGCTCTGAGCTCCCAAGACCCGTATTTCTAGTAATGCTCTGCGCTGGATGGCAGCATAAATGAGTAGACTGTCTACATAACAGTAATCTAGCGTAATAGGAAAAATATAAAGATGATAAATACCTACATATGGAGAAAGAAAGCCAAAAACGTCAAGTAAACAAATATTTCTAGCATACTATGCGCTTTTTTGATATCAATATATTATCTTCTACAGGACGCGGAGAGATTCAGAGGAGAGCAACTGTGACTCTCTCTCTCGGCAAGCCGCGATTCGCATTAGCCACTCCTTACCTGATCTGCAGACGGAACCCTTGAAGCAGGAATACGTTCAGGAGCACAAAGACCCGGCTAAGAAGGTATGTGGACATGACGTAGGTAAAGATAAAATAACCGACTCACTTAAAAATCAATGATTTTTGTTATCCAAAAATGTTGTGATATTTTCGCTAGGCGGAAATGGATCCCGAATACATATTAAAGGTGGCACAGAACCCTCAATGCGCGAATCCGACTTACACTAGGCCGGTTTATTATTAAATCACGCGATGAAGATTGACTGGTGCCCGCAACAGGTGGCTCGTCTGTCCAGACCCTTAAAGATCGGTTACATACTGCTGCTATTTATTACCACCGTTAACAATGAATTAAAATAGTTTTCTTCATCATTATAAAGTAAATGTTACTACATATCTATAAAAAACATTGCTACTCACCGGTGACAGTTGTAATACCTAATATTATATATTCTTGAAAATCCCTATTACTTACCTATAATCTTAGCGTAAGGCTATTATTTTTATACATTGAAGTAAAAATATTTAAATAAATTCAATAAATTACAGCCAACGAATTCATTTAGTCCAAATGATCATGAATACATGAATAATTATATCCATTGTTTAGTACCATCGAAAAGACTCAAAGCTCCAAAAATCAATAGAACCTTTCCAAGAAAACTGTCTTAACAGGTTTGGGGATAAATTCAAAACCTTTATGCCATGTTAATCTTTATTATAATGACTTGTTAAATGCTTGCCGTAAGCAGAATCTCGTGAGTAAATAGCCCTAAAATCGTACACTTATATTTGTTTGTGCATTTTATGAAAATCTAAGAAAATCGGAAAAAAATATACGTTTTGCTTTGATTCGACTAAAAGCTATTAAAAAAGTTTAATTCGCCCTACACATACATACGAGTACTACATTTAAAACTTTGGTGGATATAACAAATCACCATCAAATTTAGGAGCTAGGTTCTTGTCGCTGGACTTTTTTTTAAAAACCCTCAAATTAGTGAACATAGTGTGGGTTTTCCCGCTTGACTTCCATACCGCAGCTTAAGAACCAAGTATCTCCCGAATCTTAATGTCCAGTCAAAAGCCTTTCCTGATATACAATATCTTCAGCCTTCTGCCAGTACTGATGTTGATGCTTCCTAACACCAGGGGAACGCTTCTTGATGGCGGCGTTTACTCGCCATGGCACAGGATCGTCACTGAATATTTTACCTTTTTAGAGAAGCTAATATCGGTTGATATTAGTCGTTAAGCCTAGTCAGAGGCCCTATGGGCGGCTTGATAAAATCTGACAGCAAGGTTAGTCGCTTGCCTTGCAATAAACACCCCTCCGTCAATCCGCACTGAGCCTGCGTGGTGGAGTATGGCTCATACTACCTCACATTTGAGGTAAGGTCTTTGCCCAGCAGTGGGATTCTTACAGGCTAACTTTACTTTACTAAGAGAAGCCTACCCCATTGGACTCCCCACTACATTCTGGTAATCCTGTAGCTGTTTGGTCGGGGACTGCTTATTCAACATATTCACAGCTAACCACCATATCTGGTGGCCGTTTAGTATCCTGCCACCTGTGACCCCGCTTATAGCCTATAGAACAGCCCTTGAATTGGATTACCTGAGTGACTCTTTTTTTTACCGTACATACCTAACGGATAAGCTTTCGTTACTCCACATGGCATGACTAGAGTATATTAGGTATGTAATGTAACCCAAGCAAAATTACAAACAAAACAGCTTGCGAGGAGAAACATCGAAAAGCTTTCATTGGTAACAAACATCTGTTTTTCTAGCCTTGAGGTGGTAAACAATTTGTCAATTTACCTAAGACATGGAATACTCCATGAATTATTATTGAATAAATTGTTTGTAGACTAGCAAACGCAGTATTAATGAAATTGAAACAATGAGTGAATTTCAACAGGTCCCTAAAAATCTTCATTCCGTGGCTTTTTTTTATCTTTAGCTTTTTTAAAAAACAAAGTCGCGTTTATTAAAGTACTAGATAATGTAAGTATTATTGCCCAATATCTAGCAAATAACTTAAAAAACTAACGAGATATACAAGATTGAAAATTTGGTGCCACGGCGATGAAAACTGCGTGCACGGTGATGAAACAAGCGTACACGGCAATGAAAGAACTGTGCCACGGGAATGAAGGAATCAATCCACGGCAATGAAAAACCTCTTTACCTTATAAGTAATTTTGATACTTTCATATTATTTGCCAATTTTGGTAAATGTTGATGATGAATGATGTTTTACTTTACTTTGTAAAAAATATCAGTTGTAAATATATTGTGTGGAAGGTTAAAATGGTTTTGTACCGTAAAAAACGTATCTCTCCTCATTTCAAAAAGTTAGAACCATGCTTAGAACCCAATTATGGTATTAATCGTACAATTCATTAAAAAAAACCGCCTTCAAAAAACTGACTAAAAAGCTTAAAATAACGCATTCGTCTTCTTTTCAGAAGAAACAAATTCTTTTGGAGTCGGTGCATGATGTCAAGCTTACGTACACCGACAGTCTACACACATGCACCGACTCCAAAGGAATTGTTTCTTCTAAATATGAGACGAATGCGTTATTTCAAACTTTTTATCCAGCTTTTTAAGAGCGGTTTCAGTTTTAAATTATTTTTTATTTCATGATTTTAGTTATTTACCCATATCTCAAACACTACTGGACCGATTTTGATAAAACTTACACTGAGCGAACTTACTTAAGCGAAAATATACTTGGTTTAACTAAAATAGAATCATTGCGCTATGACTTCTCGTTTTTGAGAAATCCGTGGACAAACATACAAATATACAAACATACATACACTTACGAAGTTTTGCACCCGTGTTTGGAAGCCTTAACAGATCAACATACTCAAATTTTATCCAATTCTAACGATATCACATACATACAGGTTGAATTGAATACGTCCTTTTTTTAAGTCGGTAAAAAAGAATGTTATGATGACAGTATTCAAATAATAGAGGTATACTTTTTAATTAGTTGGGTAACTTTACTCTTGGCTTAAACCAGCGGCCACAGTCTCAAACAAACGAATAGTCATATTTTTGAGATTCAGGCTCAATTAGTTCGATTGTTTTATTTTCTGCTACATCAAACATCCTTTTAATTTAGTTACCTAGCAATTTCTTTGAGGAAATAATAAAAAAACAATCAAGTATTTATCAATAATTGTTTTCGATAAACAAATAAATGAAAACACGAATATTATGTCAGCGTTTTTCGAGCTTCAACTGATGTTCGTCAGATAACTCTGTGTCAAGACTTCCAAGCCTACTGCTATCATTTTTTTAGTAAGTGGGATCAAGTCCATCCTTAAGACCTTTATGCTTTTGCAGGTAGGAATGGTTGAATTAAATCATACGTCGTAATAGCATATGTCAGTGCGTGTAAAAACTGTATATTTTTTGAAACACGATATTGTGACAAATTAAAGTTATAAATAACACTTTGATAAATTGATTCATCGAAGAAATTACAGTTTAAGAGTTTCTATTATTGACTAAAAATTCTAAAGTATCAAAAATATTTTTCCGCCTAAACGCACCAGCCTGCCAGTATCCCTTTGACTCCCGCGCCGCGCCACTCAGTTCCGCATTGGCTAAATAGTTGCGACGACGCATTCCCCTAGTGGGAACAATCATGCGCGATAGCCAGATTACTAAAAGTGTAATTTATAGGATTTGTATCTTTTAATGTCTCAGTGCACGTACAAGATCGTAGGTGGGGGCCGATTTGCCACATGTTTTTGTACCGCAAAATACTAAGTAACTCAAGTAATTTTCAAGGGGAGTGAAAGTGTTGTTTGTAATATTGTGATAGTGCTTAGGCTTAGAATGAAATACACCAATCAACGTAAAACGTAAGTTAACTCAATTACCTACAATATTGAAAATAATAATATTCAGGGTGAAATATTTTTTTGCTACTTGATGAAAAAAGTATAGTTTCGATTTCATATTGTGAAATCTGATACACATCGCTCTTGCAGAGGGCTAACTTGAAAAGCTATGTACTGTCAGTATTCGATACTACCTTTTTTATAGAACCTTATGCCTAATCATACCATGGCGATGAAAACATAAGGCACAGAAATGAAATACTTGGCCTCGGCAATGAAAGTAAATCGTTTTAAAAGGCATGGCAATGACATTTTTTTCATTGCCGTGTCTTTTTTTTCATTTCCATAGCAAATTTTTGCCACGGAAACCACGAAAATGAAAGCACGGCAATGAGAATCCAGGCAAAAACGTAAAATAACAAAAAAGCTTTTGTTTGTGCAAAGTAATAATAACTTCACAAATAAACATCATAGCAATAGCATTCTATCGAATGGCTAATCTAGAGGCAAAACTTATTCAAATAGAAGTTATACCTATGCACGGCGATGAAAGAAAAAATGTCCAGTAACGTGAAAATGGAATACTTAAATTTATGGCGCGAAAATGCAGGCACGTGCGGGCGTCCTTCTACGTCGAGCACTTAGGCGGCACTGCTAAGCAACGTTCAGCGGGTAGGGGGCGGGGCATAAGTCGTTAGAAAAAACAGTATTCTCTAACTTGTTAAGGACACGGAGATGAAAGGTCGTTCTGGGACAGATGTTTTTTTATTGACAATTCGTTGTCTTATTAATATATTTGAATAAATCTATTCCGTAACAATGCTTTAACTATTCACGTATTTAATAAAAATAGGTTTTAATATAAACAACCAATAGATTTTTATCAGTAAGGTATAATATGCATCAAGGTGTCGTGTGGACAAACATGGCAATGAAAGATTTCGAGGTTTCAAATTTTTTTCTGGAAAACCTATTAATCCAAATAATAAAATACTTAGTGCTTCACAAAGGCTACCATTTCAACTAACTGAAAAAAAATGATTGAACATGATTACTATGTTTTTTAGTACCGATTTCATCGATGCCACGCAGTTTTTGCTGTTGGGAAATCCACCCCAATGATATTTGAAGAAAAATAGGTACCTACGTTTATGTGAAAGGATTTTTGATGCAGCAGCAAAACAGACGATTTAACTTATCACAGTGAAATGACAAATTTTACTGCTTCAGACTGCCGACGCTGTAAAAGTTTTTGTAAATACTACTACTTACTTTATAGCAATAAAACAAAGAATAAATATAATATTTGCATCATCTTCTCAATAACCGACTATGTGAGCTAACAAATAACGAATATCATATAAATGTTTGCATTCACTGCTGATATTTTAAGAGTGTGCTCTTATCTGCTCCCATGTTTTTAGATCTATTGTTTTGACGTTGTTTTGGTCATCATGCTAAATAATTCACGGTGATTATGTTCAGCAGTGGACGTCTTTTGGCTTATAACGATAATGATGAAGGTAATGCCACAGGAAGATTTACCGCTATAATACCTTTATTATTATCTTCTCAAAAAAAGATTAAGTAAGTATTAACTTAATTGCTTGACGTCACTTAGTAAGCTTCACTTCAATAACGCTGCCTCATTCATAACGCTGACAAAAAGCAGAAAAGCGAAATTAACGAAAAAACCGGTTAAGTGCGTGTCGGACCCGCGCACTGAGGGTTCCGTGCCACCCTTAACTAAATTCAAGGTCCACTTACATTAACTTAACGAAAACATCACAATATATTGCGACAGCAAAATTAACTTTGTTTTTCATAGTGTTTGTATGAAAGACAAAGTTATATTTGCGGTTGATAAAAATGTGCAATATCTCAAAAACTACTGGTTATATCTCCTTCAAACCAATTTTCGTTGCAAGTTTTTGTTGAGATCTACATCATATATTTTTTTCAAAATTTTCACTTTCTTAGTTCAAAAGTTAGATGGGGGGGGACGCCCATTTTACCACTTTGGAAGCGTCTATATCTCAAACCTTACACTTTTTAACTTTGTTTTTCATAGTGTTTGTATGAAAGACAAAGTTATATTTGCGGTTGATAAAAATGTGCAATATCTCAAAAACTACTGGTTATATCTCCTTCAAACCAATTTTCGTTGCAAGTTTTTGTTGAGATCTACATCATATATTTTTTTCAAAATTTTCACTTTCTTAGTTCAAAAGTTAGATGGGGGGGGACGCCCATTTTACCACTTTGGAAGCGTCTATATCTCAAACCTTACACTTTTAGAAAAAATAGTTTTAGAAACCTCAACATAATTTTAAAAGACCTATCCATAGACATCCCACACGCATAGGTTTGAGTAAAAAAAATATTTTAGGTTTTAGTTTCATGTATGGGAGCCCCCCCTTAAATATTATTTTTTCTTACTTTTTGTATCTGAATCGAAAAGCGGTGAACAAAATACACCTACCTACCAAGTTTCAGCTATGTGATGCTTTAAGTTTCAGAATAAAGTGGCTGTGACATACGGACGGACAGACAGACAGACAGACAGACAGACAGACAGACAGACAGACAGACAGACTTGACGAAACTATAAGGGTTCCGTTTCTTGCCATTCGGCTACGGAACCCTAAAAATCCCAATGCTGCAGTATCAGCAACTACGGAACTGAACTAAACTAATTTGTTTTCTCAGGTCATCGACCTTTCTACAAGTATTTAATCAACGAGGGAGAGTAAGGAATTTATCAATACAATGTTTCCGTCTCTCTTCTCAGTAAGATTGATTACGTGCTAAACGATTAGTAAAGAGATTTAAAATTAACCGTAACCACTTTGATATTTATTACTCATTGCGTCAATAAAATATCATATCATAAAATATCATTTAAATTTACACAAGGATAATGGATGTTTTGGAGAAAAGCAACTATAAAACTCTGCTTAGGGTTTTATTAACGACCATTTTTTTTGCTAATCTTACTAAGAGCTTGCTCTATCCCGAAGGAGACATGCATTGAGACATGCATGTTTTACAAAGATAAACGTTATTGATACTATACGAAGAATCAAATTAAATCAAATTTATTTATTTGCATTAAATGTGAGTAGTACACAGATATCATTAAAGACGAAAGCGCTAGAATCGATACCTTATATAGAACAAGGTGTGAAATGTCCGTTATAACCTCTTGACTCCTATTATAGGATATTTAGTAACTTGAAGGTGAACTCTCTCAAGTAACTTAAGCTTAAGACGCTGTGTGTCAGACAAGTTCGCGGAGCACCAAAGGCAAGGCAGCGGCCATGACGTTAAATTTATTTCTTGACCAAAAAAAAATAAGTTGCTTTGATTCTGCATCGTGTTTTAGCTCAAAATTCACACAAAAGCACTTATGTCACTTTATTTAAAATAGTGTACTTTCATAAGTGACTTACATAAGCTGATATGTTGGTTAGAAACTCTAACTCAGTCTTAAATAGTAATAAATAAAATCATTTTTGAAATAGCGTACTCATAAAATGCCTGACCCAAAAAATACCTGGCTCAAAATACCGTGGTATTATTTCGCTGACTCTTCATAAGATACAAAGTGCGTGGGCATCATTCTTTCTTAATTTTACGGCAGTGTTGCAGAAGCCTCGAAAGTTACGACTAGGCTATATTTTTTATATTTTGTTTTCTACCGCCATATTGCTTAGCGAAGCCATAAAATGTTCATAGGCTTCTGTTATGGCCTTTCATGGAGACATTTGGCCCTTTGCATGGTATGGGCGTTCTGTTCATTAATTGAATACTCTTTGAGTATCTTTATACTAAGAAAATAATTTATATTTTAAATACAGGTCAGTGTGACAAGATCGATTTGAAATCTTGAACGTTTTATGATGTCTTCCCTTGGATGAATAAACCACTGGATATGAAACGCAAGAGCGAATGTATGAAAACATCATCAACCAATTTTTGCGGGGCGGGGGGAGTTTGTCTTGTCAGTAATTGTGACAAGACAATTTGTGCGTGGAAGTGTCGATATTATTCTATCGATATGTGTTGAACGAATGAATGAACGAATCTTATGCAAAATATTTTTATTTTATTTTTAGTAACAAAATATTATATAATAACATAATTATGGGCATGTTGAAATTAGCACAAACCATTAAACGAATAATTGAAACATAGAATATGTTTATAAACGGTCTGGCAAGTAACACTAACTAGAACTTCCTAAGACATTGTGAAACAGGCCGTAAGTCCTCCAATGGTATAATAAAATCCTCTAATGGTATAATCTAGCAGAAAATGAGCTTACACTTCAAACTAAACTTCACAATTTCAAGGGATTCTATGCAACTTTCACTTATATAAAAGGTAAAAATTGTATTATCAATGGTATTCATTTTGCCTCTCTTCTGACGGCTTCGACCCACTTTGTTTTTCTTATTGGATCTACAGGAAATCTGAAATATTATTAATAGGATGTATTGTAATAAAATATGAAGTTTAAAATATTAAAGAAAACTGTTGTATTTTTAGGATTACTTTAATCTACTTTAGAGTTAATCATTTTACAGATGTATTATTTTATTTTATATTATAAACTAGCTGTGCCCGCGACTTCGTCCGCGTGGAATAGTGACTTTGGATAGAATTTTTAATTTATAGGCTTATGATTTTACAAATAAGATACTTAAGTATAAGTACTTATAAGTACGCAAGATATAAAGTATTTATATAGTACATTTTAGTACTCACTTATCATTAAAATTGGCCATATTTACAACAATAAGAAGCAAGTAGTAGGTACATCAAAGGTGATCAATTATTATGACCATACCGATTATTTGGACGTTCACAATTTGTATTTCGATTAGGAATTCCTTTGTTTGATAGGATAATATGGTTACTTTACTTTTACTTTGCCACAAAAAAAACTACTACTTTACTAACATTTTACTTTGTTGTGTGGAAAAAATGGATCTAAATATAAATTTTTTCATGGCACTGTTTTGTTATACTTTGGCAAGTACCATAAAGTACCAAATATTCATTTAATTTATACAAACCAATATGGAGGAAACACTACACATTGAATAAAAACACTTTACAGATTCATTTCCACCCACATTTATTTTAAATTGTTTCGCCTCGGCCCCGTCCCGCCTTAGCCCCGGCCCCATCGAACGGGATAAAAAGTATCCTATGTCCTTCTCCTGGTACTAAGCTACCTCCCCACCGTTTCGTCCCGGTCCCGTGCTACCCCAGCCCCGGCCCCGTCTAGCGGGACAAAAAGTATCCTATATGCAGTATCTTATGTCCTTCTCCTGGTACTAAGCTACCTCCCCACCGTTTCGTCCCGGTCCCGTGCTACCCCAGCCCCGGCCCCGTCTAGCGGGACAAAAAGTATCCTATATGCTTTTCCTGATTCTAAGCTACCACCCCACCAACTTTCAGCCAAATCGGTTCAGCCGTTCTCAAGTTATAAGTGTTGTAACAAACACGACTTTCTTTTATATATATATTTTTTCTGCCTACCCCCTAAGTCTATTGGCGTGATTATTTCTATCCTAGTTTACTCTCCAAGTGATGCTGAGTCAAATAAAAAAAGCCCCATCAAAATCGGTCCAGTAGATTCTGAGATTAGCCCGGACAAACAGACAGACAGACAGACAGACAGACAGACAGACAGACAGACAAAAATTTTAAAAATTGTTGTTTTGGCTTCTATTACGGTAATTAAGACCCCCTGTAACAATTTTTCATAAAAATCTTCAATGTACAGAAATCGATCTTTTACAGTCTTATTATATGTATAGATTTATGAGTACGTTTATCGATATGATTATCGACAATTGTCAAGCACAATTAAAACTAAATTGACAAGGAAACGAATGGTGAACGTACGATAATCCTACCAAATGAAGTATGCGTCTTCTTGTTGATTTTGCAGTAACTGACCACAACTTTTTTAATTAGCAATGTAACTTTTCTCTAGGAAAACACATTTTACTATTTTAAGAAAAATTAACAGCTTTATTGGGATACAAAGTTACTTACGAATGAAAATAAATATTTTTTGTCGTGCCGCTATAATTTTTACACAAAAATACGGCACATTTACCCATTTTTTTCTGCAATGTTTCTCACCGAGTTCTGTCACCGTACTGACAAGACGTCACATGAAATTCAGGCTAAAATGCCCAATTCGTTGCCGAGGGGGAACAAGCGAAATTTCCTGTCATTGCGCGTCCAGTGGTTTATTCGTCCAAGTGTCTTCCTCATTAACGTTTATTTCTGCTTGGCCCAAAAGTATGACCGGTAGAGAATGTCATATAGCGTGATGTCTACCTTTTATACAAACTTTGGTTGTGCAATAAACTATAAATAAAATATATTATAATCATACCGCGAAAATATTTCTAATAACAAAGACAAATAATGAAACTACAAAATCAGACATTTTTAGAATAATATTCGTTACATTATTCTCTCAGAATATCAACTAATGGAGTAAAGCTTCTAGAATGTTATGCACTAAATCTGTCTTCAACTGAAAGACATAAATATGATCCCCATTTACCAAGAACTGTCTTGGAACATTTATGGAAAAATTCTAGACATTTGTTATGTAAATACCGTACGGAACATGTTTATTCCATTTATATCTAATGGTTTAAATAAAATCACATTAAGGGTAGAGATTTTGTTTTAGGTTACTAAATTCCAAAGAGTGACAAATTCTAAAAATGTTATTACAATTTCAAAATTGCACATGACTAAAATCTACTAAAATACTTTTAAAAGAAATGCCATCTGCAGATATTTTTCACTTTTAGTTATGATTGAAATGAGAAAATGCGATTGACGTTATAAATGTATTTTCATTGAAAAATTACATAGTGATCGAAAATAGTTGAAACAGCAGCTAAGTATGCGTTTTTGCCAATCAGCCTGTTTCTGACAGGTTTTTGATTCGTCTATATCTATAAATATCAATCAAGTCATGAAGATTTCTTTATATTGAATAAATCTAATGTCGAACGCACAAGCCTAGTCTAAAGCTTGCGTGAAACCTGCGGGCGAAGTCTGGAGCAAAATTTTTGACATTTCACGCAGACAATTTTAATTTTCTGATTATCTGCTGCATTGAATATCCCATTAACTTACGTATCTTTAATAGATCTTTAAAAATTTTAGTTATTTTTTAAGCTTGACTCAAACATTCTGCTCAATCAGTAATACACGAAAATATCAATTTTGTCTCAGCATTTTTCGAGCGTCACGTGGTGGTTTCACAGGGAACTATGTCGAGACTTCCATACCTGGGTATAATTTGGTAAATCAACAAGTACATACTAACTGATAAACCTATAGTCATTTTCATATTCTCACATTTTCTAGACAAGGGACTAAAATGAAATTTCCATACGTTTTCAAGAAAAAAGATAAATAAATTTTCCAACACCTAGGTGGTTGGTTGTTGTCATCTCAATTCCATTAGAGGCTGTCAAAAGACAACACATTTTTTTTATTACATTATCTTATGAAAAAACATAATACGGTTTAGTTCTTTTCTCTTCCTAATACTTTGAATCGGATGACTGAACACGTAGCGAAGAAATAATACTAGTAGTGCTTGGTAGGGTAGTGCTTAAATAAGTTATGTGTGAAAACGAGAAGGCAAGACGTGTATGTACAGTATTTTGGTGTTGAAATAATGAAAGTGAAGATTGGTTGAGCATTATTCCTGCTCAAAGCTGTGGTAAGAAAACGATTCACGAGTTTAACCTGATTCCTGGCGTAAGCCTAACCTATTTACCTAATTCACAAACGACCTATCTGAGCTTGTTCTGGAGCTCTATTTTTGAATTGATCGCTTGTTTATTTTTTCTAATATAAGCTCGACTAAATCACTCAACACAACATCAAGCCTGCCTCTACTTCATAACAGAAGTAGATAAATGTAACAAACTTTTTAAAAATCAAGTTTTATTTCACCATTGTGATTTTTGGTGCTTTTTGTCCTAGACAACTACAAAACAAGACAAATTATTGTTACGTCCAGTCGCACACGCCAACACTTTCTCATACGAGTGATTTAAAAATAGGGTTCCTGATGTTTCAGAGGTGAACTCACGCAGGCTTTTGTGTTAAATGTATTGGAACGTTAACGCTTAGCCTGTCTCGTATTTTTACCCGATAGAAGGGTAAATGTTTTTAGGTATGATTTTGCACATTCTCCTTTTGGGATTAGAGCTGGTCAAAGACAAATCGATGGCATTGACATTGGTGCAGAATGTAAAAAAAATGTGTGCAGCATGTTCTGTGGTTATTGTTAATCATATTTGTTGTTGGATTTGTTGATCATGGTATGCAATACGAATATTATTATCCTATATTAGGAGTATCTAATCCTTTAATAAACAGTATGAATCTAAGTAGTGTGAAAACAATAGTCCCATATTATTATATACTTCTACTTCCATGAAAATTTAGCTATTGACAGCTAGCATTTATTCAGGTTAGCAAATTCAAAAAACCTCCCTTGATTCAGGGAATTCCCTAATCTGTTTAATTTAACTAATATTTTTTTACCCAACCGTGGCAAAGTCAAAGAGAAGGGTAATAATTTAAAGCTTTAAAGCATGTATGTTTGTAACATGTATGTTCCAACGATTCTAAACGCGAAACAATTGTAAAATCAATAAAAACCAATGGAAATTATAAATTTATTTATAGAGTTTAGCTTCACGGTATTTAAAAATAATTATTTAGTTTCAAAGAAAAAGAGAAACAAACATGAAAGAACAGAGGACATTAGGAAAAATTGAGAAATCTCAGAATAACTCTTACAAGTAAGATCGGGGAGATTCTGCTTCGCTGGATCTGACAGCCGTATTCTATATCCAAAAGATCCTTGTCGTGCTGTGCACAGAGTACAAATAGAAATTGTAAATCATTATCTTGATGACAAATGTGTATACCAGATTGTGCAGAGCTTGCGTCCATAGAGAAGTTTTATGTTATGACTCCTAGTGAAACGAGATGGCTAAAAATAACGAAGTATTCTACAATACAGTATTAGTAAAAATACAATAAATAACAAAATGACATTTGAGTTGTTCCTTCTTATTTTCCGCAAAGTTATAAATATGCAACCTCTTTCAATTATTTTACTCGTTCTTTTTACAAAATTTTTTGTGTAGATTTCTTCAGTTTGACACTTGTACTTGATTAAATACTATTCGTACAGTGAGACGTAATAAATTCAGTTTTTGACCCTCGAATAGCGGGTGACTGAATATTGACCCTTTACTGAGTAAGGCCCAATTGCGTGATCGATAGGAATAGTAAAATGTTGTTACCAACGCTTGGATATTTAAGTTTGTAGGTGTTTTGAAGAAAAGATACCCTAACCTATGGTCATTAAAATACCAATTCTGACAGTTGGTTAAGACATTTTTCTTTAAAAGACACACAAACGTAAATATTTAACCGCTGGTAACGACATTTTAACATTACTATCGATGAGGAAATTGGGCCTTAGTACTCTGATGGAAATGTACTAAAGTTATTTGCTTGGGTCAAGTCCAATTTCAATCACAGAACAGTAAAGTAAGAGGGCAAATTCTTCATTGAAAGTAGGACTAAACCTTTAAAGGTTTTTGAATCAATCATCATGAATAAATAAATAGGTGCACTTAAAGTCACGGCATTCCATTGTATTTATATCTATGCTATGCGGTAGGAAAACACTAAAAATGTCGCAAAAAATATATAGAAATGTAATTGATTTATTTTTGTAAATAAAACTCTAATAAAACTAATAAAAGTCCATTATTGTATCCTCAATTATATAAAAAAAAAACATTTTACTGCTTTAAAAATGTAAAACAGAAACGTGCTTGCATTCAAAATAAATCACTAGATATCGTCAAAAATCTGTTGAACTCTATAAAAAATAGTCCTCTTTTGTAGCCTTCAGGGTTTATTCCAACGCCCTACTAAGGTCATCAACCCCATGTGAACTTTTTTACTAGAAAAATATTTATCTGCAAACTTTTCTCAGCGGCTTCGGTATCCGAGTTTGAGGCTTACAATAATTATATAAAGGAAATTTGATTTTTACTACGTAGTACTTTCGTGTTATGATGTTCGGACGGATGTATCCCATTTCTTTAGAGGCAAGTTATAGACTCATGTTGTGAATATTTATTTCTGAAAACAGAATAGAAATACTAATGTTAATTAAAATTATATTAAATCACGAGCATGCACAGTTAAATTAAATATTACAGCTTGCAAGTGTTTCGTTCTTATCTCCATAAACCGTATAGTAATAAAACACGAAATTACTTTGTAGCGATGTAATAAAACCTCGAAATACTTGAGCACTCCATCTTAGGCTATTAATTAATTCGTTTAAACAGAAGATTCGCCCAAATTAGATAATGATGTTTAATAGCCACGTTCAAAGGCAGACGTTGAAACATTCCAGTTTTCTGAAGTATGTAATCTTGCTTATATTTGAATTTTTTATGGACGTCATCATCATCATTATCAGCCAAAGGACGTCCACTGCTGAACATAGGCCTCCCTTTTCCACAGCGACCGATCATTAGTGGTCTGCATCGTTTGATCCCGCGATCCTTACATGGTCGTCTGTCCATCTTGTCGGTGGACGTCCTACGCTGCGTCTTCTGTCAAAAGGTCTCCAATCCAGAAGCTTTCTACACCAACGGCCATCAGTTCTTCGCGCTATGTGCTCTGCCCATTGCTACTTGAGCTTACTGATTCTCAAGGCTATGTCCGTTACCTAAGTTCTTCTACGTATCTCCTCATTTCTGATTTGATCTCCCAGAGAAACATCAAGCATATCCCTCTAATTTGAGCCCTATAATGGATGTAAATATGTTTAACTAGTGGACCCGGCAAACGTACTGCCTGGAATTGTATACCTATTGTATCTAATTACCGTTTGGTGAGTAGGTTGTTATTTAAGAAATTTAAGTAAAGTCGTATTATAATTTTTAAAATAATATCAGTGAATTAAAATAATTGACTTTCTGATTTTTAAGACCCACAGTTCAACAATGAATTATCAATGAGGACATAAAAAAAATGACAAGATTGTTGACAATGTTCGACAAAGAAAGATAAACTGACTTTACTGAGTTTTTATCGAATATTATCTCTAGCTAGCTCGAGAATTTTTGCCCACAGCCCATTATTATTGATCAGCTGGGTTTTAATAAACACAAGTAAATAAATTACCCTCATTTTATATTATACTAAAAGTGACAAACTCCCCCACCAAACATTTTCATACAAAGTGCATTTAAATATCGATCTCGTCTCGTAAGTTAAATATTGTTAGCTCCAGAAGGTGCTAGTAGCGCAGTGGTGGCAGCGCTTTGGTAGTAATACCGAAGTTAAGCAACTTTCGGCGCGGTCGGTGTTTGAATGGGTGACCATTCTAACCATATAAGTGACGTACATCACGAGCATCTCCGTGCTTCGGAAGGCACGTTAAGCCGTTGGTCCTGGCTAATATCAATTGGTATTAGTCGTTAAGCCTAGCCCTATGGGCGGCTTGATAAAAATCTGACAGCAAGGTTGGTCGCTTGCCTTGCAAACACCCCTCCGCCAATCCGCACTGAGCCTGCGTGTTGGAGTATGGCTCATACTACCTCACATTTGAGGTAAGGCCTTTGCCCAGCAGTGGGATGCTACAGGCTCACTTTACTTTTTAGCTCCAGGAGGTTGTATGGATGTTTCTAACAAAGGGATGCTTGAGTGAAATCTGGGCGGCGAAGAATATTAATGCATACTATTTTAGTTGAAGCTTTATGTTTAAATTTGGATGGATCTGCCATATGGAAAATAATATTTTTACTTGAGAAAGCCATAAATGTGTTTATACTACATAAATCTGTTGATAGAATTTACTTGGACTTTGAAAAATAAGTACACGTCTCGGTTGCAATATTTATTTTTAAATATAACAGTTATTATAAAATTAAAGTTTAGTATGTACTTTTTAATTGCTGACAAATCTTTGTGGTTTTTGTACATGTAAATTTAAATAATTATAATTATTTGTATTAACCAAGTTGTGAACACTTTAAGATTTAAGTCCAGCCAGTAAACGTAGTGATATAAGTTATTCCTCATTTGTAATTTTGTTTGTGTTCCTGAAACAAATAAAATATAAAATGTTATAGCATTTTAAAATGCAAAAAAAAACAATAACTTGTTTCTCCCAACTATGAGGTTATCTTTTTGAGGCCACCGTAAGAATAGTTAATATTTACCACAATCATCAGGATACTATTGAGTTACATGAATAATTGATTATTTTGTGATCACATACCCTTCCTATAATAAAACGAGACACAGACTCATATCCGTATAGAATACCCAGTCACGTCCACAAACTACGTCAAATTACGCCTCAGTCAGATAGCAGAGGATCATATATCAAGTGGGCCACTACCCGGAAATTATCTCTTGAACAACGAGTAGACTAAGGTAAGGCAATTTGAACCTTAATTGCATTGGCATACGGTTGCTAACTAGAGAGTACATCGATTTCTTATGGTTTACATGATCCTACAAAATTTTTGTACAGGTTTGATATAAGCACCAACATTTTTAGAAAAATACGATACATAATAAGTAAGGCCTTTGCCCAGCAGTGGGATGCTTACAGGCTAACTTTACTTTTTACTTTTATTTGAATATAACTTCCTCACGTTTTTGATTTACGCAGTGTTACTAAGTATTTTTTTTCTATTTGGTCTTGCACTCGGTATTAATTAACTAAACAGATCGTTTAACTGGATTTTGGACGTGCCATATTAACGTTAGTATGACGTCATCTGTGGTAATGATTTCGAGCTACTACACGACACGGGAGTGTTTCGTGCTGCCGACTGACGTAAACTCGCTACGATTACGTCAAATGTTCGTGATTGGGGTACAGTTCCTTGACTGTAAACGTTAACTAAACCGGAAGAATGCTGTAATTTTTCATCATATTGGAAGCATAAATCATGAAACGGGATTCATTAAAGCCATAAAATGCACATAAAGAGCATCTATGATACGAACTCGTAGCCGGTCGCGATTTCGGAGCCACCTGTAGAATGTCGATAAGAAATAAATGTATAGTGATATGGTTTTACAATATTTTTAACACTCACAGTGTCATATTTTATTCTTGATAGATGAAATATGAAACCAAAAATTGCGCACGGGCGGGATTCGAACCAGCATCTTTCTGGCTATCCGGGCCAACTGCTCTTCCAATTGAGCTACCGTGCCGTCGGTCCGACCGCGCGAAATTCTTGGTCTCATTGATACGTCATTGCGCGGTCGGACCGACGGCACGGTAGCTCAATTGGAAGAGCAGTTGGCCCGGATAGCCAGAAAGATGCTGGTTCGAATCCCGCCCGTGCGCAATTTTTGGTTTCATATTTCATCTATTATGTATAGTGATATGTTGAAACACTATAAAAACACGAATATATTATACTAGTAAGTAGTTAGATGTGTTGGTTTCGTCAACGATAAAGCATTTTCGCGTCTGTACGTCTACTCCCTAAGCCCGTAATAACGGCCGTATTTACGGGCGAAGGTGTTTTCTTTGGCTATCATACTTATTTCTCTAATTTGATTAGTATCTAAAACTAAAAATAAGATTTTGGGAGCAAATGGGTGTTGATTATTTGTCTAATAATAGATTACAATTATATTTGGCAAAGCATGGCTAAAGAAAACAACTTCATTCGTAAATACGGCCGTAACTACGGGCTCAGGGAGTAGACGCCCTGTTGTTTGGGAGAAACACTAACTTCTTCATTTACTGTGTTAGATAAATGGACGTGGCGCTTAGAAGCGGTATAATTAATCTTTTCACGACAGTCTGAAAAGTTCTGCAACTGTTACCAGGGGGATACTTATTAACCAGTCTTTGACGAATATGTTTACTGAACAATATCGACAAGAATCGACCCTGATATTAATTTATAGTTCAAAAAGCGTAAATTCAATTTTCGCTGTAATAATGAGCTATTTAATGACTATATTTTTTCCTTAAGATTCAATAAAACAAGAAAATATTCTATGACTTATGTAGACGTTATTAAAATTTAAAAATAATAAATATATCTGATTTTATTCACCATAACTGTTTTATGTATGTAATGTAATATTTATTGAAATGTATAACCTAAAGTAACAAAATATCCTTTTTTTAAATAAAAGAAAAAAAAAGGCTCTCTTAAACCCTCGCCAACCAAACATCAGGAAAAAAAACGAGCCCCGTAACAAATATAAATTATAATCATTCTAGAAGAGTTACTATGGCGCGTTGGCCCACTGTGGGTAAATAATTATTATTTCCACCGTAACCAGATATTCCTTTGATATCGCACAAAGCCGATCGCCCCTGGCCACGGCTGAGACCCTTTCAGCTTAATTTTGTAAATTAAACACGATTATTGTGGATTAGTGGTGGGAATAATAATTGGATTATTTTTTAACTCTAGAAAAAAAGATATGTGACGGAGAATGACGGCTTAAACTGCAGTGATTTGAATAAAGAAATCACGATCATCGAATTTATTTATCCTTTTTATTAAATCACACATAAAATATCTTGCTTTGCTACTCTATCAGGCGAGTCTACTCACATTTATCTGAACAAAGTTTTTACTAGCACCACTACATGAATAAAATATTAACATTTGATGGCATTCAAAATAAATCTGCATTGAAGCTTACAAATGTATATCAGAAAACTGAAATCTTGAAACCCCTTGGCTTTTTAGCTGCGGTGTGTAACGCAAGAGGGAAACCACCACAGTATCTTCGATAATTTTGAGTTTTTTTTTTATCAAGATGAAGGAAGAAATTCCACCGACAAGAGCCTAGCTTTTAAAACTTAATGATGGTATAGCCGAATATATACAGGGAACCGAATCATTCAGGATTTTAGACGACCAAATAAAAAATATGCACAGTACTTAAATTTAGAAGACTAGCAAGTAAAATTCCGTACATACATCACTACTTACTTAGACAGACTTTATTAATATTAAGGCAGTAAAAACAGTTGAAAGCTTCTTTCTTTGGAGCGTGAAATTAAGATTTTTGTGGCTTGTGAAGATAAAATGGAGCAAATTTTTTGTAAACAAATGCCCACGTGTAACTTTTACTTTATATATAAAAGTAAAATTTATCTTTTAGATAAAGAGCTCTAAAATGAAATAATGCAAAAAGTGGCACCTACTAGGTGCGTTAGGATAAATGTAAACAAACTTATTTTTAATGAATTATTTGCTTATTTTTTGTTGTTGTTTGTAATAAGTATTATATTGTGATCACGAGCAAATGGACAAGGTCTTTTAGCATCGAGCTAGTTTTTTTTAAATTTACCTATTTTTAATTTATACCATTACTTCTGAACGATAATCGTCTAAATGTTTAGAAAACCTTGTCTTTTTCGTCAGAGAAAAATATTATTTAGAGAAAATAAAGATAAAAAATATTGTTCCTTAACTGTGGTGTGCAGTCTTCTAGAAATAACGATAATGACACTTATAAAATTCAACTAATTGCCATGTAGTTGAAAGTAAATATTAGTTTTTGTATTATTTCCGAGGGATACTGCGTTGCAAGGCTCCAAGTTTATTCGTATAAAGACCCTTTTGCACATAGATGCAAGAAATTGTGTTGGTTTTGGACAAGTATGTACTAGCTTAATAAATAAATGAATAAAAGTAAGTTGTTTTTTAGCCCGTGCACAAACCATGCTTAAAAAGATTTGATTAGTATAATAAAACATCATCAACATGGCAGGATCTTTACAATGTCGTATCTTCCCAGTTGACGTCCTACTCTCAACCTCAATGGTCTCCACTGAAACCCAGCGTCATGAAGCTGAGTGGAAACCAATTTTGTTTCACTACGCTACGACTTATAATATTTTTTTCATTTTTAAGTTTGTTTCAGTACTTTTGTAGTGTACCAAAAATAAATTACTTTTCTTGTTCTTTTTCTTCTTCTTTCTATTTGGAATCTTTGGTCAAAAGATCTCCAATCCGGAACTTTTCATCAGTTTTTTGCGCTTCGTGCCCTTTTCATTGCCACTTGAGCTTATTGATAAATGAATTAAAATTATCTTAGTGACATTTAAGATATTAATTTCGTATTGATTGGTTGTAATAAGTTGAAATTAATATTTGTTATTTTACTATTTTAATTTAACAACCGCAGATTCTGTGATCCGTTCCTTTGTTCGTTTTCTTTTAATTATGCGTACGATTAAATTAGGAGCTCCGCGCAAATATCTTATTCCATGTTTTTACAGCACTTCCACCATCATGTTGTGACATTCTAGCTACTTACAGTGATAGGTAGATATAGGTGCAGAGTTATTGGTATTCGGACTGGTAGGGTCGCAATTAAAGATTGCATTACAAAAATGAAATTGCCGCCTCCATACATTTTTAGCTCTACGTCGGCCTCTGCTAACCAAACACTTAAATACTGAGATTGCGCTAGGTTTTAAGTATTATTTACAGTGGCTTAAAAGAGTCGTTTTTATTAAAGCGCTAGTTTACAGCTATAACTCGCTGCCAACATCGTTAGGGAGTTTGAAATAACTTATCAGCGTATGTACTTTTTTTGCCTACCTACTTATCCTTTTATTGATTGTTGCCATAACAAACTCAAACAGATTGGAGATTCTAATAATTATTAAATCCTCAATAATAAGGCTTTATAAAAAAAATCAAAGATTTGGATTATCCGTTATTTATCAGATTATTCGTGATTAACCTGTCTGGTATTACTCTACAAGCAGTTTCTACCCGACAGATGTCGAAAAAATTGAGTTTTTAATATTTACTTATTTTTTGAACGTTCTATTAATCTATCTATCTATACATATAATAAAATTGTAAAAGTCGATTTCTGTACAATAAAAGAAAATGCTTAAAACCGAGTCAGGGGGTGTGTGGCTGTAAGAAGTGCAATGGGACTAATCTAGATTTTTTTCAAATTTCTTATTTCTCTGTTTGTCTGTCTGTTTGCTCGCGATAAACTCCGAAGCGACTGAACCAATTCAAATGAAATTTTGAACAGTGGTAGCTTAAGCCATCGGCCTACATTTAGGATACTTACAATACCTGTAAATAAAAGAGTTTCCGTGCGATGGTAAAAAAATCGAACTATAGGTAAAATAAAAAACCTCAGTAGAACAAAACGCACCAAGTGTCACTTTATCTACCATAGGGTGCGTACCACTTGATAACCGCGTCAGCCATTGCGAAACAGATTATATTTAAAAAAAACTATGTCTAAAAAGTCATTGTCAAATGTCAAGTCAATATACTAAAACAAACAAAGCATTCCAATAATTGAATTATTGGAATTGAAAGCATGGAAGATTGCCTAAGTGCAATAGTGATATTATATAGACATTGATGGTAGCGCAATGGCCTTTCCAGTCTCCAGTATCACGTTGTTGCTGATAGCAAGGGCCCTGAGTCCATCACCTGTAACACCAAAGTTTGATAAACGGTACGTAGAAGACACTTTTAAAATTTTACCCGCCAGTAGTGTTACTGCTTTTCCTAATCACCTGAACTCTGTTCATCCAAAAATTCAACTGGTAGGATTGCAGAATAATTAATGAATAATTGATAAATATACTAAAATGAAGAAGTTAAGATCTTCTTTAAGAGGAAGAGGAGAGGAGGAGGAACGAAGTTTCTTCCAGTTGAATTTAGAAAATCTCCTGTCATGCAGTTCATATTAAGAAATTGAGGCAAATAATAAACAATATTTCTTATCCAGATCATAATTTTAGCCACACAGTCTTTAGAAATGCCACCAATACATAGGTACCACGACCAAAATTTTGTTTCAGAGAACAAGGGGCATCTATGATAACTGAAACCTGGCTGCTGAGCGTCAACATGTAAGGAAGTTTCTTCCAGTATCATATTGTTGCATTTCCCGTGCCAAGGCTGCTACAGTGAAACAAGAAGATTAAACGATGAATCTTTTTCTATGACGTTTAATTAATTATGCAGATTAATCCTTACTTTAGATTTTATTATCATTATAAACTAGCAGACCCAGCGAACTTTGTTTCACCCCCCGCCCCGCTAAGAAAGTAAGCAGTTACTTGAATATTTCTTTCATAAGAACCTTCTCCTGACAATAAAAAATTAACCAAATTGGTCCAGGCGTTGTTAAGGTTATGCGCTTACCAACACATTTTGCATTTCATTTTTTTATAATAGATTTTAAAGTAACTGTCTGTCTGTCGTGCTTTCACGCCAAAACTACTTAACCGATTTAAATAAAACTTGGCACAAACATAGTCTAGAGCTAATTCTAAACATCTCTAATCTAATTTTTAATGCGAAAAAATGGCTGTAAGGGCTTGAAAAGGAAGATAAAAGGTTGTCTGGTAAAAACGTAGTTTATAAAAAACCGGTTAAGTGCGAGTCGGACCCGCGCACTGAGGGTTCCGTACCACTTTTAACTGAATTCGGGGTCCACTTACATTCCACCTAAAGAAAATAACACAATATTTTTGTCAGCAAACTTTGTTTTTCATAGTGTTTGTATGAAAGACAAAGTTATATTTGCGGTTGATGAAAATATGTAATATCTCAAAAACTACGTGTTCGATCTCATTAAATTCGGTTCCGTTTTTGCCATTCGGCTACGGAACCCTAAAAATGTAGTTTATTAAACTTTTATTAATACTTTATATCTTGCGTACTCATACTAATACTAAAGTATCTTATTTGTAAAATCATTAGCCATATTAAAAAAATCTACCCAAAGTTACTATTCCACACGAAGTCGCGGGCACAGCTAGTATTAAATAAGTATGCGAAAAGTAAAGGGCATCGATTTCATCAATGATAAAACACGGATCTAAATCATGTGACCGGGTTTCACAGATTTTTGTAACAATGACTGTTACATAAACTATAAAATGTCACATAGAACTTTACAGAGCTTCAGTTTATTTGAATTTAAAACAGTTCATATTTAACTTCACCACGTTCTACGGATAAGGCAAACGTGAGCGCGAGACTACTGCAGAGTTTAAGATTTCATCCTCAAGGATTTATTGGAAAATATTCGTGGTTCAAAGTTTCTAGTTGAAAGCTGTTGATACAAATTGGAGCTTGGATGGACTGGCTTGTTATGCTCAAAACAAACGTTAAATATAGTGCGTTTAGGTATAAAATGGTTGATTTGGTGAGAAACTAAGTTTTACCCAAAGTGAACAGTCAGGGTTTAAATAGGGTTAAATGTTCACTCAAAAGATAAAAAAATGCCAATTTCTATAAAACAATGACTGTATTTGTATGGGGCTAAAAATAAATTTGTCACAAAATAAACTAAACTTCTCCACGCTCAAATAAAATCGCAAAATGATAAAACTTTTTATAAATACTACATGTGGCGTGACTGTTATTTTTTCAGCCAATTTGTTATACTCAGACTCAAAATAAACAGTTTAAGTACGATTGAGCATGATATTCGCCGAAATTCAGATCCGGCGAAATTCATAAACATGACTTGTTCTTGGATAAGAGGAACAAGGATTAAGTGGAAACTAATTTCGGTTCACTGTTGCTATGGCTAGACCAGGTAGAAGATATTTTAGATTGTTGCTAAGACTATAGGATAGATAAATATTATTTTTTGTAGAATTTCTTTCCTCCTTTGTTCGGCTTGAGAACTCTTGATTCCCGGAATTATACTATCATCGAGACAAAAATGTATCATACCTTTGCATCATACTGACAGTATTACAGATCACTTTATGATAGCTAAGTTACAACAATATACATTGATAATTGTTTTTAAATTATTTTTGATTAAAAATACGAGTATACCTCATCGAGTGTTCAGATCTGTGTCACTTTTTGCATAATCCATGAAACAGGGCATCTTCTAGCATCCACGAAACAGAGCCTTCATCATTTTCTTACCCTAGTTCCCAGGTTATCTGGGGTCAGGGCAGTATGTTTTCTTCTTCAACATTATTCAATCACTCTTCACTGAAATATCCATAAAATCCATAAAACTCCGTGGAATTAACAACGACGAATATCTATTTTCAAAAGGTGCAGAGGTCCATTTTTTATATTTTTATGCGTTCGTTTTTTTAACCTTGAGGTCATTATTTAATTACAAACAAGAAAAAAATAAAACTAAGACATGCAACATAGAATATAAGTCTACCCTTTTTAAAAACCAAACCATTTCGTTTTGATTTGTTATTTGAAATCACATGTAATTCAAACCTTCGTTTCTTCGTTTCTCGACCAATACTTAATTAGAAAATCAAATGTGATTAAAATAAACACCTTATTTCCAGGTCCTCCGTCAAACAACGCTGCCGATCGTGCCGGACCGTCACCAGACCTTCCAACGGCAGCTGTCTCATCGGCTAGACCTGCCTTCTATTCAGTTCAGCATCTGCAGCCTGGAACGCGCTGATTCGTCTATTGGACTCATCAAGGTTGGTGGTAGAAACTTCATCACTATTATCATTATCAGCCACTGTTGAACATGGGCTTCTCTTATTATACTTCTCAGTATAAGTATTCCGTGAAAGGTTTATTGCTAACTAAACCTCCACATCGAATCTATTATTTATCAACAATAAAATTGTTTACTCGTCAAAGTCAAATCGAAAAACATAAGTCCTTAATTGTCTGTCCGTCAGTCTGTCAGTCCTAGTCGCCAGTCAGTCTCTTCACCGTGTAGGCTGGACGCGACACCTATGGTTTTTCACAGCGACTGGTTGCGAGCGGTCAGCATCTAGTGTGATCGTGCGATCCTTACAAGGTCCTCCGTCCGGCTTGTGGGTGCAAATTCTACTGGTAATCCTGCCGCTATTTGGTCGGGGACTCCTTGTTGAACATATTTGCAGTGAACCACCATATTTGGTGGTCGTTCTCTATCCACCACCTTTGACCCTGCTAGTAGCCTGCAGCTCAGCTCTACCTGCTAGTTTAGCTAGCACATCATAAAATAATAAACAAGAATAGTTTCATTGGTAACCTAACTGTATATGCCTCTACGTCAAATGATATTGATATTATGTTGATTGATAAGAAGTTAAAATCTTATAGGCATACGTTAGTATGCCATGTGTATGTATGTTACCTGAAACTACACCTTTCTCATGAATACAAACTAATCTTCCATTCAAACTACAAAAGAGGCAACCCGTAGAACTTTCTGTAACAAAAACCATTGTTTTTTGGGTCGTTTTAATTACAAAAACTTAGGCTCAAATGAACGCTAGCCTGTTGATTACAGCCCTTTGTACAATCGGAGTTTTTAGCAGGTTCCGTAATTACAGCTTTAGACTTTTTACTTGTTCAGTTTTTGAGTGCGACGGATTTTTTGCTTTGTGATTTATTTGCAATGAAAAGCTACTTGTAAAAGATCCCGAGGGTTGTTATTATGCTTCATCTAAATTTTAATTCGTCTCGATAGCCAAAACGTCTAAGCCACCGTTTTGCTTAGACGTTTCTTGCGTAAAGTGCAAGCCAATAAGCACGATGTCGATGGAGTTTTTTTCCATTATTTATGTTTGTTTTATTCAATGCATATAGCTTATTCTTGGTCTTCCTTTTCTCCTTCTTCTCTCTCTCTTTCTCGTGTAATCAACTTCACGTGACATCTTTTGTAGAGCCGATAAATTGCATACAATACCGCCAACAAAATGACCACAACTATTATTGTTAATAATATATTGGTGAGTGAAAGATGTAATCCCAGAGTTTCTGCTTGGGCCTGGTTGGAACCAACAGCATTTTGCACCACAACAGTTTCTTCTTTAGAGATATTTTTCCCCATTTTGATCGGAGATAACTTTTTCCTCTGCACAAACGTAGTCACGAGATAAAAGATCACGATGTAATTGATTCATTGTAGAAATATAACTTCTCAATTATTTAGCGTTGTAAAACTCTCCACTACGTATATGGTAGGGTGTCGGTTTCCGATGGCAGGGTCGCCATATACTGGTTGGAGCCGGGAGTATTAAGTGAAACACATGAGTGCCGAATAATAACTAACTTTATTAGGTAATGCGGTTGAATATAAAGTACATGCGTGTAACACGTATATATGATTGATTATAGTACTTATAACTAAATATACATCACACTTCTATTGTTTTTTCTGAGAATACTGTTTTAGAACAGAATGGGTTGGAATAAACGACATAATAAATGAGTTGTTCCGTCTGTTTCCTTTGGCTTATAAATAGGAGAGTATTCTTATATGTATGCAAACAATGCCTTGAAATTAATTAACAGATCAGTAATATGTTAAGATAATGGTGGATATAAAGTCGTGAAATCGTTGCAGGCTGACTACATGATAGATTAAACTAGAAGAGTAGACTTTATCAAAGTTTTTCCAGTTCGAACCACAAGTTTTAGAATCTAGGCAGACGGGAATCTAGACAGGCTCTGTACCTAGATAATTACATCAACGTACGTACATACTTAGTTAGCCAGTTGTGCTATCGAACTAGATCCGTTAACTAACACTAGAGTTTCTTAAGGCAGTTAGTAATTCAAATTGACCACGACCCATGAAGCGTTCACGTAGAAAACGTCTAAAAAAGAAATTAATTTCGTTGAAGTTGAAGATAAGCAATTGATTGAGAGAAGTGATATATTATTTTGATTCCCTTATTTACCACTGCACCCATTACAATTTTTACAAGGGTTGAATGAAAGTGAATGCTTTAAGCATTAAGTAAATACAATATTAAGTATAAGTATGTAGTGTACTATACCTGTTTCTTTCTGATATTGGATTTGGATTTGAGTAGACAGCATACAATACATACGTTTTTAAAGTAAGTTTGAAAACTCTTTAGAGTTGGAAAATAAATCCAGAACCGTTTACTTATAGGTACATACATTATGTATTCCGTGCTTTACAAATCTAAGGAAGTTTACATTCTCGTTTCTCATACTGACACGACCATTCTCCGACAACCATGATTCGATCTTGCACTCTTCTGCTTCGCTATAAGGTTGAAAATGCTGTTATACCTCGTTATTGTGTTGACATGTCGACTGGCATACAATTTCCACACCATTTCCGAAATGGTCTTTCATGCGATGCTCTGTGGCAGATGTTTGCGTTGAAGGAAATCGAACCTTAGTCTGGTAGAACTTAGGTCTAGTTTTCTATGTTATGCTTCGTAACCTGTTGCTATTTTTAGTGGAGCTGCGAAGGCTCTTTATTTTAATTTATGAGCAAAGGTATGGCTAAATATTGTGCTAATATACTCGTTGGTTCAGACTCTACCAAATTGTTCTCATAGGTATTTGAATAGTTTTTTTAAGTGTGCTTTTATTTTTGTGAAAGCTAAGTTGATTAATGAAATTTTTGAAAAAAAAAACAACTTGTTTTAATTTATTTACTAGCCAACTAATCACAGCCAGATATTTAGTAAGCCTGTCAGCCTCAATAATCTTTAATCAGACTAAGACTATTTATCTAGTGGACAAAAGCCATATTTCGTTGTTTTTATACAAATACAATTTTACCAATCATCTAAAACATTCTAATTGTATTTTGTGCCAAAGCAGTTTGTAATAAAATTTTGTACTATGTACAAAATGAGGCTTAAATGAGATCCCAGCCCAGTAACTTAATTACGAGTGAGTGATGGTCACATAACATTGCAGAACACGATTAGAAGATTAACTGTTGTTCACATAACACATAGGCTTAGGCATGCTCCGTAATCTGATCACGTTCACATCATAAAGCGCTAGATAGACCTAGGGCCAAAGTGCCGCGCACGTTTCTTATATAAAGTTTATCACGCACGGTACGGAATGTTATTTTTGCTTACTGTCCAACTTAACTTAAAAAGGCGCAGTAGGTAGATTACCAATCGACTTTCAATTACTTTTCTAAATCAGATGACAACTACTCTGTTCTTGATCATAAATTATACTAATTTGAACTAGTTTGTTAGAACTTAAGATTAATAACTTCTGAGTTATTAAATTAATTAATGTAGATACAAATACTATCCATTACCATTCCTAACTAATGTTTCGTCGCGAATAGCGAATATTAAAGTTGGTACTGGGTGTGTAGGAGTTTCGTACATACACATACTACCTAGGGAGATGAAAAGTAAGTTGGGCAAAACTAAATGCTAAAATTTAACCGCTTTAAGAATGCGTTTTCGACTTTTTCAATTTTGTCAGAAAATGTATAGGGAAGTAATAAAGTCAGGGAGTTCGAAAGTCGAAAATGAAAACGTTAAAACAGCATTCTCAGAGCGACTAAACTATAGTGCATCATAATATTATGACAAAAGGATTTTTTTCTATGAAATACACAACTGGGCCTTAGATAACTCATTCAAAAGTTTGTCAAACATACGCTACAAGAATCTTCGTAGCATGCCACGTTCTACTACTTATAAAGCACTGAATAGATTTAGATATAATATAATAGATAGCACATAATACTTATTGTGCATTTAAAAGTACTAAAATCTACAAAGGTTTTCACACTAAACATTTTTGAAACTCCATAAATTGTGTTTGACATTCCACAACAGAGCCCAGATGGCCATAAAAACTGTTTCGCATCAATTTAAGTAACACCTCAGCAGTTTTATTCATTCTCCAATGCGCAATAAAGAAAATGTGGAATTCAAGGCAAACTCGCGTTGTCATGACAACCAACCAACAATTTTCGAGTGTATAGAATTCTTCCCTCCATTCTTTTTATCGAGATGTTTTGGGCAGTGGACGTTTTTCTATTCAATACATTTATTTAATAGAGAAGCGATGATGTTCAGATATTTTGCAGAAATTATTTCAAGCATGACTTGCGAGGGTCAACGAGCAATCCAGTTCGTTTATTATTTTGTAACGCCCTTATTTATAATAACTCAAACGGTATTTAAAACCTATTTTAGCTATTACACTGTTTTGTCTCATTCTTTCTTGGCGCTATCATCATTTGACAGAAAATGATTAATAGGTTTAAAGTACCGTTTGATTTATTATGAACTAGCTTTTGCCCGCGACTTCGTTCGCGTGGACTTCAGGTTCGTCCCGTCTAGTAGCGCAAAAAATGTGTTTTTTTACGACCTCACATTTGAAACCTCAAAAATTGTAGCCTATATGTTATTCTGATGTATAAGCTATATTGTGGTAAAGTTTCATTCAAATCCATTCAGTAGTTTTTACGTGAAAGAGTAACAAACATCCATACATCCATACATCCATACATCCATACATCCATACATCCATACTTACAAACTTTCGCCTTTATAATAGTAGTAGGATAAGCGCTTAGTAATCGCCTCGAAATAATATGCGTAAATACTAACCCCCTTATTCATAATAACTCAAACGGTCTTTTAAACCTGTTGTAGCTATTACACTGTTTTGTCACTTTCTGTCAAATGATGACAGCACCAAGAAAGAATGAGACAAAACAGTGTAATAGCCATAATAGGTTTAAAAGACCGTTTAGTTATTATGAATAAGGGGATTTAAAATAAGAGATTAAGTTACAATCATCCTTATCAGCCAAAGGACGTCCATTGCTAAACATAGGCCTCCCCACGGTTTTCCACAGCGACTGGATGTGAACTGTCTGTATCCAGTGCGATCCTACGATCTTTACAAGGTCTTATGTCCATCTTGTCGGACGTCCTACGCTGTGTCTTTGGTCAAAAGGAATCTAGAACTTTTTTACCCTAAAGGCATTAGTTCTTCGCGGTATATGCCGTACCCATTGCTACTTCAGCTAACTGATTTGGAGTTTTTAAAGAGTTGCTATGTCTTTACATAGCAACTCTTAAAAACTGCGAATCAGTGCGACTTTACGCAGGGACATGGTTTCATTAAAATGGTTACCTGTTAACAAACAATAAGAAAAGAGAAAATTGTGTAGGTAAGTAGCTGTACCAAAACTTACAATCCTATAATCCGAGTGTTACAAATAAATAAAGTTTTTGTGTTAAAGTTTTTCTTTATAAAGTTCTCTATAGCAATCGAACTACCGCGTCCTTTTGCTATTCGGGCGAATGCATATACCACTTGGCATAGATTTGAACAAGCCTATCTTTATAAATCCGTGTCCTTTGGCTATTCGATAGCGTAGATAGATTTGAGCAAGCCTATCTTTATGACACTCTAGTTTACACAGCGAAATAAATTAAGTAAAAAATCTCTTTCCATATAAAATCAACCGCTAAACAAAAGGTAAATACACGTTGTAATGAAGACCCCACCTTTGAATAGGCGCGTCGAACCTCACTCATTTTATACAGCGCTCGTTAAATTTTCACGCCCAAACAAACTCAGCGGTTAATTCCAAAGAACACCGCGATTTAATTTTATAACGGGGTGCGCAGTAAAAATAATAGAATTTCCAATAACGTAGGATTGGTCGGTCAACTGAAAATGGTAACGACACGGAGTCATGAAGCTAGCACTAATTGCACGAAGCCTTGAGAATTATAAGTAATATAAAATAAATAAATAATAAATATGCGCCAGAGAACCAACCAATTGTATGGTTTCGTGGTAAGGAATTATCTTCCTTGTGTTACGAAGTACCAGACAACGATTATGACGGGGGCGTCTCCCATAAATACTTAAATACTTATAACATCTATGACTTACGTACAAATGTTCGTGCTTATCACACAAACATTTGCCCCTTTCGGGATTCGAACCCGCGACGGCCGGCGTTATAGTCAGGAGCGCTAACCAATACATCAAACGCGTCGTCAAAAGTCACTTCTCCAACGATTTTTATGGGTTATTTATATTATATTTATAGGGGTTTCAGAGGAAAAAAAATCGATCTAGCTAGGTTTCATTTTCATAAAATTATGTTATCACCGTATTTTTAGGCACTGACAGGCAAATAGTGCTAAAATGTTATTAGACTCCAAAGGTAAATTTCAGTATCGCTCAGCGGTTAAGCTAGGCGGTCTCGGAACTCGAACACCGGGTTGGAGTCCAAGTACATCAGTTTTTTTAGTTTCATCAGTACTTTGTTCTTTCCTATAAACAAAATAGCGAACGAAGCTCGGTCACCCAGATATTGGACAATAATACAAGATGCACGAAGTATGTAATTATTGCTTTTGGAGCAGACATTATAAAGTCTTACAGATTTTTGGCTTAATATTGACTTGACTATATTTTATCTTTGCAACTAAATCAATCAAAGAAGTACATAACTGCATTTAAAATATTTGTTTCTAACTTTAGTTAATTAAACCACAGTATTTTTACTTTAGCCACAGTTAGACCAAAATTTCTAATTGCTCGCGATCGTTTCAACAAAAGGATTTATGCAAATTACAAACGTGTGAAAACAATTTAATTGAAATATTTTAAAGTTTACAAAACAAATTATTATTATAGCATTCACTTTGATATTTTATTGCAAAATAGAATTTGAAACAAAAACGTTGCAAATTGTGAAATGAAATTAACTCAGCTACAGTGAGAGTTACTTATTCTATTAGAATGTATTTGAAATATGAATATACTTTCGTATAATGAGTTATCAATGGCAAAAAATACCGTAGGTTCTTATATTATAACTAGCTTTTGCCCGCGACTTCGTCCGCGTGGAATAGTAACTTCCGGCAGATTTTTGGTTCTTCTCACATAGTTCCCGTTCTTGCGGGATTTTCGGAATAGTCGAGTTCCCGCAGAACCGTTTTCACGGCGGCTTCAAAGATGAAATAATTTCTCCCGTTTTTTACACATTTACCACTATATCTTTGCCCCTATTGGTCGTAGCGTGATGTTATATAGCATATAGCCTTCCTCGATAACTGGACTATCCAACACAAAAATAATTATTCAATTCGAACCAGTAGTTTCGGAGATTAGCGCGTTCAAAAAAACAAACAAACAAACTCTTCAGCTTTATAATATTAGTATAGATTGCAAAAGATTTTGAATATGATGTTTCGTTTCTCACAAACACATCTGAACTGAAAGATATAAGAAAGTTGATTTAGTCTAAAAGGGATAAAATTGTGATAAAAATTGACACGACAATTCTGATATTAGCAGAGAGAAAATCGCTAGATGGTTTAATCAAGCAATGCGGATATAAAACGTATTTAAATTATAACATTGTAATTTTGATCTTCCAAACATTAACTTGTGAAATTCTATCTAAAAGTAAGGTTATTTTATTAAAACGATACTTAAGCTCGACTGTTTTTTCAACCGATTGGCGTTTCTGTTCACCAATGATAAAATGTTTTTACGAGTCGAAGTACCTACAGTATGACAGTCGAGAGAAACTTGTCAATTTCGTCGTACTTATTATGTAGTAGTAAATAGTAGATTGTTATACAAGGGGAGAAAGCGACCCATTTCACTCGAGATGTTTCTGGCGCTCGAACGAAGTGAGAGCGCCAATAATTCGAGAGTGAAATGGGTGCTTTCACCCGAGTTAAACATACTATTTTTCATTTCGACTGTGAGGAAAACATTAAATTTACAAAAGTGGTAGTAGTTGTCTTGGTGAGGTATTTTGTAGTTCAGCGAGAAAGGAAAACTCAAGTTTTGAACAAAATATGACAGTTGATTTACAGTATAACAACATCTAACACGATTAGAAAGAATAACGGCACAAATACATGAAAACAGAGTACAAAAAAGCAGAAAATAACAAATAATTAAAATCTTTGTAAAGAATATCGATCGATTTTTTCCACAGATAATAATTGTCAAAATTAAAAAAGTAGACAGAGACCAAAAATTTTTTCTTTTTTTTTCTATAAAAGTTTAACGGCTCTGGACGAATCCTTCCTGAAATGACAGTGACAATATAAAATTAAAAAAAAGTGTCATCTTGGCATTATGGCGGGAAGCCGATTTAAATTGTTGATTGAATTAAAATTAGAAATTGTATATTTTTTATATCAACGATCATACATAATACCTACACAATATGATTTTCAATTTATAGCTAAGCAAAAATGTTTGTTATTTTAATAACATGATGTGACTCAATTATCTTTGGTCCAAGCTTTGACTTGCCTTGACTCTATGCCATGTCAATTAAAACTAAATTACTTTCCACCCTAGGGATGGATAAGCTATTTTCCACCCGGCTATCTACACAGGAAAGTTCTATTTTCCGAACAGGAGAGATGAAAAAAATTTTGCTAAAGCATTAGGTACGAACGCAGGTTATTCATCCATCAGGATTTTCTTAAAGGAGGTTGACAAAATATCAAAGTTTGCTTTGTCAGCATAAAATTCCAAAACTCCAAAGGAGGCGGTCGGCCCGCCATACATTGCTTGCCCCAAAAGTAAAAATCCATGCGTCACGACCAAAACAAATTTTATGGGTTCGTTTCTTCGCCTTTTAAAATAATATAAAGTAATATAAGCCGTAAATAGCGGGGTTTTCACATAAAACGAAATAAAATGTGTGGGGTCAATCTCTTGCACAGGTCTTTCTAGATCATAGCGCCATCTGTGTCGAAAGCCCGCAATCTAGGCCACCAAAACCAAAACATAGAAAACTGCCCCGCTAGGGTGCGTAACGCGTGAAAATTACGATGACGCAAACAATAGCCAACGAAAAGAAGTTCCTTGTCACAGTTTTTTTTCAAGTTTTAGGAAGAGGTTGGTAGGTTTAAAGGTTAGTACCTATGGGAGGCAAACGTCATTTTCCTTCTTAAAATAGCGATTGCGAGCGCTTACTTATTTAACTAACTGCCAGTTCTATGACACAGTATGACACAATATGCCATTTCGTTAAGCGGTCGTCAGTTTGCTTATAGTGCTCGAAACCGCTATTTTCTGCCAAACACAACAATTGTTGGGGACAGGAAATTGTATTCAATCGTTGTCCTATTTTTTTCGTAGATTTATATGCCGCTAGATAAAAGTAAAGTAAATTAACAATATTGTATTAAAAATTCAATATATTTTTTGCAAAATGATATAGTCAAGTCTCTTAATGGTTTTCTTTACTCAAACATAAAACGACTCTGGGGCAATTTACGACCGTATCCTTTGAAAAAAAAAAACAAAAACACAGCCAGCAATATAAACAACAAAATCAATAAAAACACAATTTTAAAAAACATGCAGCCGAACCCACTGCCTCATGTAGGGACAATCAAAACGCCCAGCTACAACGCGCAGGATGCTATTGAAACTCCCACGGACACGGCTCAGCATCGAGGCTGCTCTCATCCGAAGAATGGCATGAAAGCCATCATCATCAGAAAAGATAGTGTGGTGGTTTCCCATTACAGTTAAAACCAGAGATTCCAGCCCCTTAATTACCAGTCAAAAGCCTTTCCAGATATACTATATCAGCCTTCTGTCAGTACTTATGTTGCTGCTACCCAACATCAGAGGCCTGCTTATTTGATGGGCCGCGTTTACTCACCATTGCACAGGATCGTCACTGAATATTGTAGCTTTTAATACAGAAGCCCATCTCACTAGATTCTCCACTACATTCTGAAAAGTTTGCTTTGAGTTGTTTTAAAAATCAATGTAAGTTTTGAACAACTTTGTACCATTCAAATGTGTATTACTTATTTGCAGTGGAGTTTCTAATACAAGTTAAGCTGGATAAAAACGTATCTCTGTGTTGCCGAAAGCGTTATTTATCTTTGAAAATATTCACTTAGTTATGATGTATGAAAAATGATTAAAGCAAATAATGAAATATAACTTAAACGTTAAATGGATGATGTACATTTTGTGTATCGTTATTTAAGTAGCATAAATCGCGCTAGATTAAACTGTAAGCCCTGAATAAGACCTCAATTATTTACTTTTTGTGCTTCGGATTTAAATTTGTAAATTATTGTGAATTATTTATAGGGGCCAATGAACCAGCCGTAATGTTTGCCTTGCCCATCTGATGATACAAGTTGAGCAAAGTTGACGTTTGTGCTGCGTCAACACTGCGACTTAGCTCCGTTGTTCTACATAAGAGTTGAATAGGATACCAAACGTTGCGTTGAAACCACTTGCTTACCGCAAGTTAGCTGTATAGCATGCCGTTCAGGTTTATTAATAAAACAACGGAGCTGCAACACTCCGACATCGCAGCGTGGACGTAACGCATCGACAATTCAATAATTTATTTCACACATACAAATTATAACAGAAACAACTGCAGTAGTCAACTCTAGTTTTTTTATCTAAATAAATACAATAATTATTCTACATAAACATGCTCGTGTAGCTTCACTCTAATCTTAATATATAGGCTTATGCCACGTTCTTAAATAAAAAGAACATTTTTTTAGTGAAACGTACATATATTTATCACCATTTATTTCCATAAATCTTTTCATTCTCATATTCATTTTCTCATGCCCTAGTTCTCATCTCTCCTCTTGTCTACAGCCTGAGCTATACAAGAACGAGCTGGTCCGTCAGTCATCGACTGACAGTGCTGAGCTGGAGTTCTGCGGGAAGCTGCACTTCGCTCTGAAGTACGATCAGGAGGTGGAGGCGCTGGTTGTCAAGGTTAGTTAATTTATATACTAGAATCAGGTATGGAATTATGGATTAAATGGATCAGAGGGGCAATTGTGTAAAGCAATCGTATTCATTTGGCAGTTCAAAACGTACGGTAAGATCTGTCAAACAGCAAAGAACAAAAGGTGTGACAGATCATATCATACGTTTTGAACAGTCAAATGAATACGATTGCTTTACCCAATAACCCCTATGGTATGAAATTGTGTAAAGCAATAGTATTCATTTGACAGTTCAAAACGTACGGTAAGATCTGTCAAACGGCAAAGAACAAAAGGTTTGACAGATCATATCGTACGTTTTGAACTGTAAAATGAATACGATTGCTTTACACAATTGCCCCTCTGATCAGCCCACGGCTCCGTAAAAACCTGGATGCAAAATGCATAAACATTTAACTTCATGAGGAGGTATTTTATACAACATAAGAATCATCAAAGACTCTTCTTTCATAGTAGTAAACAACGGCTCTCTGTTCACTACATACATACATTACCATAATAATATTCGCCTGTTATGTAATAAATATCATTTATATAAGTTGCTTTTACATAACCAAGTTATAGGACCAGTTACAGTGTGATTTTGTAATATGTATAAACAAAATTTTGGGTGGTAAATGTCCAACGAATTTATTCAAAGGCTTTTGTAATACTTAAATCAAAATCTACGGATCGTTGTGAGTTAAATATAATTTGCGTATCAAAATGAGTTAACTCAGCAGTCAAAGGAATAAAAACATTTTTTTTAAAAAAACAATACAGAGTAAAACGACAAACAGGAAACAATCAAGTGATAACACAATCCCGCGTATAGAATCAACAACGATTCGTTTCACGTAATTAATTCCCAGAATTATATCACGTGTGTAGGGTTACCATATTATTGTTGTATTTCTGGACAAAATAATTATGTATAACCTGTTCTACGTAATAAGCTACAGAGCTCAGTCTCTTTTTTACCCCCTACGCAAAAAGAGAAGGTGTTATTAGTTTAACATGTCTGTCTGTGTATCTGTGTATTTGTCTGTGGTATCATCGCTCCCAAACGGATAAGCTGATTTTCGTTTAGTTTTTTTTTTTTGTGACATCCCGAGTGTTCTTAGCCATGTTTCATAAAAATCTGATCAGCCGTTTGATGATCATCACCTCTTTTTTATAGTTCCATCGTTAGGATTTCTCTTTTTTGAAAAAAAAAACAATCAGTTTAATAAAATGGCTAATATTTTACCCATGCCGTGCTAAATATTGATTAATTGACAATATCACTGTAATTCACTATTTTTTTGCTGTAACTCTCGTATATTTGCGGGTCACGTATAAAAATATTCAGAACAAAATTAAATTATGGTCACCCAGCTCATTTTCAGAGGGGTAATTGTGTAAAGCAATCGTATTCATTTGACAGTTCAAAACGTACGGTATGATCTGTCAAACCCTTTGTTCTTTGCCGTTTGACAGATCATATCGTACGTTTTGAACTATCAAATGAATACGATTGCATTACACAATTCCATACCAGATTTGATGGTTTTACAAATAGTGGCCGAATGAGCGTAATTATTTAAAACCTTATCAATACTCGTACCTATAATAGCTGGGCTAGAATTATGTGATCATATCGCATACAATAATTTAATTGAAACAAATTAATGAACTTGCTACCATTTATTTCTGGTATTTTATAGTGATGAGAATATTTAAATTACTTTTCGTATTCCGTCAGACTCATTTTAGAAGTATTTTGTTGTTTGGTGTCAGACTCATTTAATAAAGAAGAATATTAATTTTATTTTGGCAACAGTTGTTAACTTTTTCTAAAGCCAATGTTTAAATGGTATCACACCTTCGGGATTTTTTTCATTACCTATTGTTGAACACAAAACAATTTCGATTAGCCCACGTGATACATATTTGATGGCGTCACGTGCCACGAAAATTTGTCCCATTACAATATATCTTCCACAAATTTGGGTCGCATATAGCCATCCACACCTGCCTCTCTAAAGGCTGGTACACACTCTTGTTATGAGACAAAAAAATATGTTTACTTTTTAAATACATGAAAAAATACTATACAATATAATGAAAAAAAAAAACATGTAGTGGTAGTTGAAAAAGGAACCGAAAACCCAAAAAAAACAAAACTTTTATTCATTAATTACTATTGTCAGTATTTTAAGTCTGACATAGTAGAGTTCTCCTTAATTTGGTTGTAACGACATGTATACTATACCTTATTCCGACAATAATTAATTACATCAAGAAGATAAATTAAACCGAATCGTAAACTTATGGAGAAACATCGTAGCCTGCTACGAAAGACTACGCCGTAGCAATCTCGTCGTAGGCAGTTTTAATACCAAGCTACGAATTGAGCTAGTCTGCGTAATAGATGTAGTCTTTTTAGCTGTAGCCATCTCTCTCTGACACATAATGATAGGTACTTAGTATGACAAGAAAGTGACAATTTTATGATCTATAGAACCGTTTTATGGAGCTAAACTTTAAAACTTGAAGCGTCCTTTGTAAGTTTGTATCTAATACTGTCAACCAAAACTTGATTCTGTAAAACGAAACTTGCTCAAAGTTGTAATATAAGTTCAGAAACTTCTGCATAGTTTATTGATATAATTTTACATGCATGTTAATGCTCAAAACTATGTCGCTAGGTGTAATTAATGCTAACTTGTTTAAGAGCCATATGACAGTCTGGAGATTCTCAGATTTTACCGAATTTATCAATGTGTGTGTGCGATTTTATATGTCCGGGACACAAAAAATGTTAACTGTAATCAAACAATTTTGATACTTTATCTCTAGGTAGTAGGCTATGCGTATGATGAACATAGAAAATGATGGTCATGTAAAAGTCGATATGATAAATTAATGTTATACCAGTTTTTTTGTATTTAAAATAACTACGCGAATACAGTTCGGAATTAGGGCTCGCGTCAATTCCTTTCGCGAACATTTTCCTTTTGGTAATTCAATAACTAAATTCACAGATTTAAACACAAACGTACAGTTATAATAACGTAAAAACTTATAGCATGGGAAGACACGAAATGCATCCAAAGGGTGAAGACATATCGAGGCGGGTAACACGTACCGACCTGCACCGACTAACCAGTGATGTGCCGTGTTGGCTATTTCATAGAATTGAAATGCTTTATAGAGATTCTTCCGACTCAAGTCCTGATTGAACCTTGTTTTAAAAAACATTCTAATGTCAGTCGGTACTTATTTGGATTTTTGTAACGAATTTCTAAAATATTTCGAGATCAAAAAAAGATGACTTGGCACATCACTAGTCAGTCGGTTCAGGTCGGTACCAGTTATCTGCCTCTTTATGTCTTCACCCAAATCGTGACTCTGAGAATAGGTATTTTTTTACGAATGTGAACTCCATGAGAAACGGGGACTTAGGTTTATTGGTGGATGCTGCCGTTGGTTCTGCGCTTGATCTACCACGTGTCATACCAACTGGGTGCTATGAGGATTTATTAACACATAAATACCTTTTAGTGTGACGCTGTTCTTTGATATGATTTGTATTTTGATATATGAAATATGTCACAAGTTACTATAGCTTCATTCAGAAAATGTAGTTAAGAAGCTTTCGATCAATATTTCAAGTATTTAATGTATAACAGATGATAAATAACATCATTTTCATATTTTTTTTAGTTTAATAAATTAAAAAAAAATGAAATTTTATATGAATGTGGACTTGAATAGAACCATTGAATTTCATGGCATTTGCGTACAATTTGATACAGGTTCATATTAACTACATACACATCCCATGAAACGCTTCTACTAAAACAAGCGTTTAACTATACAAGTTTATAGTTAGGATGTGGTTGTGAAAGTCACTGGTGCAATCAGTACCCAGAAAGAAAATTCATGTTAACTAAGCAAAATATTGCCCTATTTATTTAGGTTTAAACTATTGAAATACTGTTACTAGCGTATGGAATTAATGCCATGAACAAGTCTCACACAGTATGGAATTGACGCCAATGGCCAATGGTACGTACGTACAAGTACGTATCAAAGATCGTGGAACTAAATAACGCCTCTATACGGTCCATATAAAGAAAGACAGCTGTTCTTTGACTTTTTGTCGTCCGCTTACTCTTATTCAAAATCCAAAGCACGAATGTTTACTACTCAAAGTCAAATACTAAAAACAAAAGCCCTTATTTGTCTTTAATTTTGTTGGTTTGATGATCACTTCACCGCCATACTATTTCAACAAAACCGACTTCAAAAACAAAAGTCACCAAAAATTCTTAAATCAACTCTTGAAAGGACTCCATTTTAGGCAAACCTTGTCCTTGGAATGGAGTCCTTTTAAGAGATTATTTAAGACTTTTTAGTGTATTTTGTTTTTGAAGTCGGTTTAAGTTATTTTATTTGCAAATTGTTAGTAATTAAAATCGAGGGGAGGGGGTTTCACCTTTTGACTCTGCTCTTTAATAAGCTACAAAGTACCTTACATAAGTTCCGGCGTCATAATCACTGAACTCCTAATCATTAAGGAGTTCCACTATCAGCTCAGTTCTACAAAATAGTGACTATCAGACGTAAAGACACGTCAACACGTCAACGTCAAGTATTTCAATACTAGTACAAAACACTATACACGTCTTTTAGATTTAAGGGTTTCCCTCGATTACACCAAGACCCCATCATCAGTTCCGGATTTGGCCACAATGGGACCAATTAAAAGTCAAACCCTATAAGAAAATGACAAAAAAAAATCTAATCGGTCAATAAATGATTGAGATATGAGGATGATATACATACAAAAAATAACATACAATCTAATTGATTGATCTATTGATTGAGGGTTTCCCTCGATTACACCAAGACCCCATCATCAGTTCCGGATTTGGCCACAATGGGACCAATTAAAAGTCAAACCCTATAAGAAAATGACCAAAAAAAAATCTAATCGGTCAATAAATGATTGAGATATGAGGATGATATACATACAAAAAATAACATACAATCTAATTGATAACCTCCTCCTTTTGAAATCGGTTAAATAATAACTATTTGCCAGCAGACACACAATATCATAAAATGTACATTCATTACTCAGTTATCCCGTACGGAACGTAAGTCCATTTTACCCGTTGCCAGTTTTTATGGATGTACTAGTGGCCCCAGTAAACTGTGTTTCGAATCCAGCCTCAGCGCGCCCCAACTCCGTTTCATAATAACTTAAGGGGTAAGAGGTAAATACCGATTCAACAAAGTAAATATCATGAAAATCGGTCTACCGTTGTTAAACTATAAAGTAGTGTTAGCAACCCCGGAGTAACGGCAGCACTACGGGCCTATATAAACTGAAGAAGACCAGCGAGCGCCCTCTTTTGGCCGTCGGCTCGCGCTCTGTTAACATTGGACTAGGACCGTGTATTTTTTTTTTCACGTTAAATACCTGTAAATATTTTAGTTAAGAAATAAATCAATACTTTCTTTATTTTCGTATGTAAGTTGTTGTTTTTTCTAAGAGTAGTGTTACTGATACTACTTTATTTTATATAAATAAGGTTATTATTTGCAACCCCATACATAATATGCAATAGAATTGGTACTATTGCCTATTCTTGGCCTAATTAATTTAGTATTTGTCTAAAATTGACATTTAACTGTTTGGTGATAGAAACAGTTTGCTCATCATGTACCACAATTTTATTTTGTGGAGAATTTATTATTACTATTATTTTTGTCGATAATTTTGGTCCTAGTATCTGCACATTTTGTTTGATCAAGTTTCGAAAATACACAATGTATATGATAAAAGATCTTTGTTTTAACTCATGAACCTCTTGAAATAGTCACCATATATACAAATCTTTCTTGTTTATAGTATTAATAAGGATTACTTTCTATGCAAATTAACTTAAAATTGATTAATCATTTAAATACAACTACAAATCGATACAAAAGAACGAATACTTTTTTGTTATAATTAAAGACCATCGACGATGTGGAATGCACTATGTGGCTTTATGCCTGTTGCATAAAGCCTCAAAGCGAATTGGTCGCCGTATAAAAATTGTGCAAAGCGTGATATTTTCAAATTTGGAATGAGTATCATACACGAAATAAAAGAGTAGCAGCGAAGACAACGAGCGACACACCCTTCCCCTCCGAGCGCTCGGCGCTGTCTGTCAAACATCGATCGAAGATGAATGTTCGTGACAGCTCCAAATCTTAAATTTATAGGTTACTTTAGTAAGATATTTTGAATATATTGCACAAGATAAAATCAAGAATTTAGATGCTAAGTCAAAGATAGGAACCTCTACAACATTGTTTTATCAAATAACACAGAATAAGTGCAATGTATCTCAGAGATAATCGCCTGTCTTTAGGTGCATATTTTATGCCAAAACATGGTTTCAATTTCGTCTTCATTTGGAATAACCAGAGCGATAAATAAAAAAACAGAGTCGACACCTTGTATACGAACGTAATTCCCTTCCAGTTTATGTTATTTCGATAGCTGATGTCAACAACTGATCTAGAAAAGTTCACCAGAAAAACCGTCAATTTGGCTTCTATGATTGCAAATTATAGACATTTTAAAGATTGAATCAAAAATTCAGAGTCGACATCTTATGGAGATAGTTCATTTCTACCCAATTCATTCAAAAAAAGTAGTCAGTTAAGTCATTTTTGGGGAGAAAACTGGACTTGAACTTTGTTAGAAGGTAGGTGACAGCAGCCTTAATCTGAAACTTGCATGTGGATAAACATCTGATGTAAGATTAACTGTAATTGTTTAATTCTTTATCTATTGGTAGATTTTAATTATAATTCATTTGTGTAATAAATTATGACACCGAATGACGACGTGTTTGGTGTAGTGGTTAGCGCTCCTGACTACTATTCCGGCGTCGCGGGTTCGAATCCCGCAAGGGGCAAATGTTTGTGTGATGAGCACGAACATTTGTACCTAAGTCATGGATGTTAATATGTATTTAAGTATTTATGGGAGACGCCCCCGTCATAATCGTTGTCTGGTATTCGTAGCACAAGGAAGAAAATCCTTAGTTCGAAACCAAGACAATTGATGTGTTGTCTGGCGCATATTTATAAAAAAAAAAAAAAAAAAAAAAAAAAAAAAAAAAAAAAAAAAAATGTATATGGTAGAATGGGTAATGGCTTTTTACATGGCTATTTACATGGCCAAATTATGATATTTATTATTTTTTTTTTCATTACAAGAAGTGTGGACATCAAATGAGAATTAGACATGACGGGTCTAAACACGAAATATTAAAGAAAGAAAGAAAGAAAATACATTTATTAATCAAGGACATCACACACACACAGCATAATTTTGAACACAAATGAAAAAAAAACAGATGAAATAATAATATGAGTAAATGCTACTCACTGCTCGACGTTTACTCATATTTATTAGACCCGTCATATCTATTTCTCATTGTAATGCAACGCAAAAGTTTAAAATGAACATCAAATGTTCATGACTGTTTAATCAAAATACGCACCAATAAATAACACTCATAAATCAAAACAAGTATCTAAACATAGTTTGATGTTTAAAGCCTAACTTAATATAGAGTCTGCCTCTTTATTCCATAGGGAGACAGATGAACCTAAATCACGTTTAAAAGGAGACGACACACAAATCCTTTGTCCCGATGTTTTCGCGAGTGTAGCCGAACCTTAACACCGTCCTTTCCGTCTAAAGGTGAATGACCGAATGATGCCTAGAAGTTCGCCGTTCAAGGGAATCGGCAGGGTTAATGCCTAAGTTGATGCTATTGCTAGGGACGTAATGACAATATTGAAAACTTGATTATTCAGCTTATTGCAAATTATTTACAAGTCATCCCAGCAAAAACTTTGTCATTTAACAAAATAGGTACTGCAACAAACGAAATTACTTACGACGTCGGTTTTATATGGCGGCTCATAAAGTCTGGCGCTACCACACTATGAGAAAAAGATTACTTTGGTGCTCTTTAACTTATTTACTGAGTGCATTCGCCATTAACTAGCAACTTTTTTTCCGGTAGTACCACAATGATTGCGATTGCATTGCCATCGCTGGCAATTTACGTAAGTACCCTCGGGGAATGGTATAAAACGCGGATGGAGTAAGGAAATGAGATACAAGTTAATCAGTCCCTGAATATCTGATTTTAGTTAAGATTTTAGAGGCGATTTCTGTTTTAAATTAAGTGTTGACTGACACTCATTACGTCAAAATGTTATTTAATCACTTCAAAAATGATGCAATCAATTACTTTACGCAATAGTGAGCAGTGTTTGTAACTATGTGACTGAAGTAAAAGCTTTTATTTATTTGAGCATTTTATTATAATATTCAATTATCTTCGTATCTTATGTAATTGCCCTTTGAATTTTCTAATAAGAGTGTTAAAGTACGTGATCATAAATAATAATATCAGCTTACAGACATATTTCACATAAAAATCATGGCGAGATGATTCTTTATTAGTTCAATCAAATTATTTTGGAGTCAGTGCATGATGTCAAGCTTACGTACACCAACACACACACGTCTACACACATCACGATTCGACTCCAAAAGAATTTGTCATTCAACTTCTAAGCTTTTTAGTCATTTACTCCAAAACTATCTTAAAGCTAGGAATAACATGGTACTCCCTTGCTCCAGATATTCGAAGCTCGCGACCTGCCCATCAAGGATGTGACGGGCAGCAGTGACCCGTACATCAAGATGTTCCTGCTGCCAGATCGCAAGAAGAAGTTCCAGACGAAGGTCCATCGCAAGAACCTGAACCCTGTATTCAATGAGACCTTTTTGTTCAGGTAAGCTACGTTTACGAGCCGTAGATAATTTACAATTCCAAATGATAATATATTTTTATCTCCTTCGTTACATCACGTGGTAATTGAATAAATTTGCAAATAATATTCATATGTGTATCATGGAATTCATGGGACATCTGAATAGTATTATAAATTACACACATATTATTGGCATAGACTATTTAAGTGAAGTGTCCAATTGAAACTAAAACATTAAGTTGTTGCCACCACTAAATGTCCCATTGACATATAATTTTCTGCAATTTAACTTTTACGCAAGCAATTAACGATACAACACTCAAAACGTTTTGCTTTTATTCAGTCCAAGGACATTGATTACAAGTCGAGTATTTATACGTATTTAATTATCCATTCGTTCCTTGACATTGGACTAGCAAGCTCCTACTAGGAAAAAAGAATTCCGTCAGTCAAAAAGATTGTCGTTATTCGGATCCAAATAATTTTTATTATGGAATCCTTACTACGAAATGCTTCGATCCGCAAAACGATTATCGTATTGATTTCGGATTTCGGATTTCGATTTTCGTAGTAGGCCCGTCCGTTAATATTGCAATGACAAACAAGCACATGTCGGTTCACAGAGCACCATTAATGTTGTCCTAGGCGTGGGAATCGACACCTGGGGGAATGCAGTGATAATATCAAATGTTGACATTTAGCTTCGGATAATATATTATTATTATAGTAGTGTACGTACAGTATAGTCCACTGCTGAACATAGGCCTCCCCCACGGCTTTCCACAACGACCGGTTGTGAGCGGTCTGCATCTAGTACGATCCTGCGATCTTTACAAGGTCGTCTATCCATTTTGTCGGTGGATGTCCTACGCTGCGCTTTTGATCGAAGGGTCTCCAATCTGGAACTCTTCTGCCCCATCGGCTATCAGTTCTACGTGCTATGTGCCCTGCCCACAATCACTTGAGCTTACTGATTCATAGGGCTATGTCCGTTACGTTAGTTCTTCTACGCATCTCCTCATTTCTGATTCGACCTCGTAGAGAAACACCGTAACGAAAACGTACAGTATGTTTGAAAGAATACCTCCATCGTCTAATTTAAGTGGTGTGAGGGAAAAGTAAAAGGGATTAGTATGTATAATACTATTTTTAAGTATTTTATGTAACTTTTTTGTTATATATGTAACTATTTTTCTCTTCATTTACAACGCACAAAATACCCCTTCCTATAAACCCATAATTTCTTTACCCAAAGGTTGTCTGGAAGAGATCGCTTATAGCGATAAGACCGCCTAAATTGTACATTTCCTTTAAAAAAAATTGTAAATTCACTAATTTTGTGTACAATAAAGAGTTATCTATCTATAATATTTATTTGTTGCTTTTTTTGTGTCATTTAACGCCACCTCAAACGTTTCTTCTTCTTCAGATAGGTACAATGTGCTTATTTATTTATGTACCTAACTACGATTAGTCTGTATGCACCGGGGAGTTTATAAAGAAGAATTCATCGATTTAAAATAAAGAAATTAGTTGCTGCTGTTTCAACAATTGATTGTAGACAATAATTAATTAACATAGGTAAAGCCTAGCTTTGATATTTGAGATTGACCCTTAGTATCTTTGTAGGTCAAAATAAAAGAAAGAATACGAAATTTTAATAAAGTTTAATTTGAAAGATAACGGATTATCCTGGCAAAGGCGTTTGTTGAAAATCTGATATTAATTACAGAATTTTCTGGTCGTTTTAAATAATTTCTAAGCTAGATGGATGGGTCGCCGATAAAGTTGCCGTAATGAAATAAGTTGCGAATTTGTTGGAATGTTACTTTCATTAGGGTAATGAAAGCTTCTCTTTTAATATTTTTATATTGTCCCTCGTATTATTATGTAGGGTATATTTGATGGTATGTTTAAGCGAAGTTACGTGTCACGTAAGGGGGCGATTAAGCAATTGTAACGAAAATATTCGTCAATGTCTAACTTGACTAGTAATGACTTACCCTTAAAAAATATTAGGTCTTTTTGGAACATAATGAGCTGTAAGAATTGTGTCCGATATTGTAAGAAAATTTACACACGCACACTAACAGCACATACAAACACACACACACACTCACCACACACACCACACACACAGCACATCCACTAAAACGTGCCACACATCTTAATCAAGTAATTGATGCTGGTCTCTTAAGATACAAGCATAGCCTTGTTTGAGACCCTCTGGTAATTTGAGAGATTTAAGAGTGCTTTCTGAGTTATTCTTGAATGGTAGATAATTGATTGTCTTCTGGTCAGTAAAAATATTTTTATTTTATTTTATTTATTTTAATTGGTATTTTATTTTATTTTTATTTTATTTTACATTTTTTGGAAGACTTACAGCTAGAAATAAATATAATTTAAGCATAATTAAAACGAAGGCCATTTACATGTCTCCACTGGTAGATTTAAAGTATGACAGTAAAGTACATGTACAGATACAGTATATGTACAGATATAACATATCAATATTTTTGTTGCAGCGTACCCTACGAGGAGCTTCGTCAGCGCTACCTCCAGTTCTCAGTATACGATTTCGATCGGTTTAGCCGTCACGACCTGATCGGCCATGTGGTGCTCAAAGGTCTGCTGGAGTCCGCAGACCTACAGCAGGAGATCGAGTATACGATGAACATCCTGGCCCCTCCGCAGGTAAGGTTTTGATCATTGATGAAAGTCTCCCAATGATTAAAAAATATATATATATCCACGCCCATCCATCCAAAAAAGAAATTTCGATCTCTGAACTTTTTCAGAATGTAAATATCACGAGAGTTGAGGCGCAGGTGTTCAGAAGATACCTACTAGTGCATTAGTTAGACCGATGATTAGTGAAAATAATAGAAATTTCAACGAAAGCAACATTGAATACTTAAGGCTTTGACTGCCACGAAACTAGACACAATAGAGAAATATTTTTTAAGGGTCACCGGTGACCACCATGTTGTTTTTGTTATGAAATACATAGGTCAAAACAATCCTCAATTAGCAAGTTGAGGTACTCGTAGTTGCATGCAACCGTCTCTTACTACTTTGTTTCAAGCGGGCTATCAGATTTGGGCACCAGGCTAATAACTCCATACGATACGTAGCTTATTATAAGTATCGTAGTAGCTCTAGCTATCCTCAAAGGTTTGCTGAGGTAAGGGGATATAAAAGATATCAGTACAAAATTCCTTATCGGAAAACCTTTCATCATTACATTAATATTATCTGCAGAGGGCTATTACCGACCTCGATTGTTTTCGCAATTTCATTGAAAGAAAGAAAGAAAGAAAAAGTATTTTTTGTTAGAACATCACATAAATTACAAACAGTGGAGACGAGAGGAAAAAAAACACTAGGATAAATAAGTATCCATGTCAGCCAATCAGTGCGTGCCGCAGTGTGTTGTGTGTGTGTGTGTGTGTGTGTGTGTGTGTGTGTGTGTGTGTGTGTGTGTGTGTGTGTGTGTGTGTGTGTGTGTGTGTGTGTGTGTGTGTGTGTGTGTGTTGTGTGTGACGCCTTTATCCAAGAAATGCTCACTCAGCATTAGCCAGGTCCCTTGAGGAACTTGACACTGGTTTTCAGTGGGCCCCTGCTGAGTGAGGCACACAGAAGTTCATGACGTCAAGACTTTATTTTGTAATCTACAAACTTAGTTAAGTGTCTTTTCTAGTGCCGCTGGCTTGACGCAATCTCCGCCATCTTGCAAATGCTCAGTACAATCGTGCCATACACTGAGGGATCGCGATCTTTTAGTAACATAATAATAACCCGACCGACCTTTACGACCCATATTTTACGGACAGCCCATTGATTTCCCAAAACTGTCGAAGCATTGTGCCCCCGTTGAACTCGCTATAATATCCGCTGTATGCTGACCACTGTCATTAATCAGCTGTCTGAGGCCAATATTGCCCTTTCTTGTCCGCCAGTCCGTCCGTCGGTCCCTTACACGTCCCTCTGGGGCTTATTTCAAGGGCCCACCTTTGTCAGACGAAGGCTTTAACATCTCGTCTGTAGTTGGAAGGAGAACAAACAGTTCATATGCCTGGATGAACCGAATAATCTGCTTGTACTCATCGCAGAAAAAAAGATATTCTGACTGAACAATATCGTAGATAAAATAAAGGAAAACATTTGAAAACAGCTTATCCAGAATAGTAAATTCATATTTTTTATGTGTAATTAAGACTTCAGAAGAAGACTTCTAATTTAAAATTAGAAGTTCTAAATGACGCCGTAAAAATATGGAAAAATATTCTGGAAAAGTTGTTATCACATTTTGTCATTTTTTATTTATTAATAACGTCACTGATCTTATAAAACAGGCACGAGTAGGTACGTAGCATACAACCACTTAGGTTTGTAATTTCACTTAGTTTTAAGAAATTTCGTATGTCACCTTATTTTTAGTACTTCTCCTTATATAATTGACCTCTACAATATCATGCATCTTCATCGTCATACAAAGTTCAGCCATAAAAACATAACAATTAACATGGCAAGTTGCCTGGCCGTTGTGGTTGGTATTTCTCAAGGGTTTGCTTGATTGAGCCTTTATGCGTACATTAATATTATTTCAGTAGCTCTACGCAGAATTTAGTGCGCATTAATATAGGAGTTCATAGTTTTCGGGTAACTTTTCTTGTAAACTAATAAATTGAAATATTTTGTCGATGCTAAATTTGATGATAAAGGCCGCTTCAAATCTTTTTAAAGGAATAAAGTTTATTCAGCACCAATTCAATAACAGAAATAGAGCTTACCTATTTTGTGTATCTACCTTCTGTCATGTAGGTAAACGACAAAGTGAAAAAAGGCCTTTTGAAATCTTAAGGTTTTTCTTTTTTTATCTGCGGAATTCTGTAATGTTTCCTTCGAGGCAGGATTTCCTTTCTCCCTTCCTATGTGAACCAGCCTCAGTAGATCTTTGAAAAGACACCTTCAGCTTAGGACCAATAAAGCACATTTTTGTCTGACACCACAGAGACTTATCACTCAATGCGGTGAAGTCCGAAAAACGGTCATGTTCAAAAGAGTGGACATCGATTTTTGAAAATTTAGCAGCAGAATTGTAACGCAAATGTTGTACACAAAATTTTAATGTTTTAAAGTGCATCTTTACTTCATAATCGTTATTGTTCTTAGGAGAAGAAAGATCTTGGAGAGCTGATGCTGTCTCTCTGCTACCTGCCCACCGCAGGACGGCTGACAGTCACCGTCATCAAGGGCAGAAACCTCAAGGCTATGGACATTAATGGATCATCAGGTAAGCTTATCAATATAATCCTGACATATTAAATCCAACACAGTGGGTCCTTTTTTACAGATTTGACGCAAAATACCAATTTAACACATTCGGGGATACTATTCCAGACAAAATAGATGTTTTATTGTTTTCACGCCTGTAGGCGTTCACTGTCCTGGAACGTGTATATATTTATATTTTATATTTATATTTATTTATATCAAAGTGCGTTTAAAAGAGAGAGTAAAAGATTTTCTACTTTTGAGTGAATCAATTTAAGAATTTACTAAACGCAAGCACTTTTACGTCTTTTAGATGCTCTTTGCGCTCTTCAAATCAGTGTTCAATAGGTTAAAAAAAAACTTTTTATTACTCAGAGAAACGACTTAAAAACATTAAAGTCCCAAGCCATTGCCTTTTAGTGTCTATCGATTTTATTATATCAACAATGGCGAAAACTTCTAAACAATTCATGGGGTGAAGACACTCTCAAATTACACTGTCTGGCAGTGTTACTGTCAAGGTAGAAAAATCACCGACAGGTGACCTTGGGTGTCATGCAAAATGAACCTACATATTACAATGTTACCTATTTTATATGTTTTACACTTATTTAAGTGATAACTTGTGGTTCCCTGCGGCTTCGTCGGTGTAGCAATTTATGGGCCCTATCGAGTATGAATTCGCCACTAGGGGCGCTTGTGTAGCGTGAGATCTCCGAAATGTCAAAATGTCACTGTTTGCGGCTTAGATAAACACCGCTAGGGGCGCTTGTGTAGTGTGAGGTCTCCAAAATGTCAAATGTCACTGTTTGTGGGTTAGATACGCGGGTTTATTTCTACATAAGTTAATGTTGTGAATATTAAGCAATAAGTTAGATAAATTATGGCAAATTCAAGTTACGGGCCAATGTATGAGAGTGCTAAGCGGGAATAAGAAAAAAAAGATCAATCTTTAAAGAAAGCTTCTTTCTTATTTTGCGTTTCCGTCTAAATTGTATACTTTTTCATCTCACTGTACAGTGGCCCCTTTTGGTGAGATACGAGTACCTACATGTATACCAAAAAGACGAAATAAAATGAAATATAACAACAAAACCAAACCAAAAGTAAACAAATCTCCGAAAAAAATGTGTGACCGACCTTTCTTTCTATTCATTTATGCGACATGTAACAAAGTTCAGAAAGTGGATTGTTAAAATTCTTGCTGCAATATCACGCCGTCACCCACGTCCATTCACAAAAGTACCATCAGCACACACGTCACTTTTGTTAACCGACTCTCGCTTTGATCTGCCGACCGTACGACACCTTTTGTTATCATGAAACGCAAAATGTAAAAAGAAAGGAAACACTCTCGCTTTCGAGACACGTATAAAGATCCCTTCGAGAGTAGGTATCCCTTTTTTTAGATTGCCCTGTGAGCCCTACGAATATTCTTAGAATGATTATTACACGCGTATTGTATTATACTTGCGAAAATTTAATTAGGATAAAATATAAAAGGTTGTTTGAAGGCTTTAATAAACGTGCTTAAAGACGTAATATTTCCAGTTTTTACTGAATTCAACAATTCGTTAAACGGCCTAAAATACAGAAAAAGTTTCAGAATCTCGAACATTTAAAAAGTAACTGCGGCCGTACCGTACTGCGCTAGCCTCTCCCGAAGAAATGGCAGTAAGGGACTCACAAATAATGTAGCCTTATAAAGAAATACTAGGGCTGAACTGTACTGGCTACTAACGGGGTCACGGGTTGCGGATAGTGAACGGCAACCAGATTTCCGGTGGTTAGCTGCAAATATGTTAAATAAGCAGGGCTCGACCAAACAGCAGCAGGGTTACTAGAATGTATTGGGGAGTTTAGTGGAATAGGCTTCTTTATTAACAGCTACAATATTCAGTAACGATCCTATATTAGTATAACAGGCTTTTGACTGGGCAATAAGAGGTGAAACGAAGAGGGAAACCACCACATTATTTTTCCTAATTTGAAGTTTTGAAAAAAGAAACTCTACCGACAAGAGCTTAGCTCTTAAATTTGATCATCATCATAATAAAAACACCAATCGAACCTTAATAACCTATGTCCAGATCCATACGTGAAGATTTGCCTCATCTGCCAAGGCAAGCGGATCAAGAAGAAGAAGACGACAGTCAAGAAGAACACTCTCAGTCCGGTCTACAATGAGGCTCTGGTCTTCGATCTACCAGCGGACAATGTGTTCGATGTCACGTTGCTGGTAAAAGTCATCGATTACGACAGGTATGTACTTGAAAAGTACTAATAATAGAAGTTAAACAGTAAAATCTTTGATTTTCCAATATCAGGGTCTGGTTGGTGAAATAACAATTTATTTTTAGTCCTATTCTAGTTGTTTCTTTACAGACGAACATTGTTTATACTTCCTACAATTGTAACAATTTGACTCAGTTTCCTAAACTCGGCTAAACAGAGTGGGCGTTCTGGTGGCCTGATTTAATATACTTGTATTTAGTTCTAGAAGGTAATATTATGAAAGCAAGGGTTAGCTTATACTATAAACTCAAAATCTAAAAATACATTTTCATTTGGAAAAAAATGGTATTATTCTTTCAAGGTTAAGTCTGCTGCTTGGAACAAAACAATATCTGTTTGAAATTTACTTTCTTCAAATTACTTCCTAAGGACACGACTGCTTGAACATAAACAATGAACAGACAGGTGCATTTACTGGCTCTAATTTCTCACAATAAGACATTCTACATGAACATCCTTGAAAACTTGTGTGCTTACTCAATTCTCCGAAATTAATTAACACTCAGGAAATTAGGTTATGGATTTGTGAGAAGGCTTAGAACACCCACGCATGAAATCATGCAAATATTAAAACCAGTAAAGCATAAATCAGTGGTTTTAACGTGAAAACGATTGCTAACAACAAATGAGGTAAGACCACTAAGAACCAGAATCTGTAATGTTGGGACATTACAGCACGTTCTTGTGAGAAGTCAGCGCCAGTAAATTTTGGTTATTTCCTAATTCTGGTTGTTTAGTTGGAAGAATTAAAACATGATATTTCCTCATGAAAATTTTCCACCATTGACTGATCAATACCAAATTGAACTGTTTTGTTTATTCACATCTATCCTTTGAATTTTACGGTTGAGATATGAATTTTCTACCTTAGTCCTTATGGTCTGAATTTGTCATAATAAGTACTTATATCTTAATTTTTTTGCCAGGATTGGTCCAAACGAGCTGATTGGCTGCACAGCAATTGGCTCAACGCTCATCGGCATCGGTCGTGACCACTGGCTGGAAATGCTTGACAACCCTCGCAAACCAGTTGCCCAGTGGTACTCTCTGAACAAGAGTCCACCGGCCAACGTTACCTTGCCAAACAACAACCAGCAGAACGGCGGGCTTAGCTGTCTAAACGGAAGGTAAGTCTTGAAAAGACAAGAGATTTTAGGGTTAGGGGCTAAAAAACTTGAAAAAGTTGGTTTAAGTCTTCTATTTCTAAATATATGCCTCTCTCATTTATTTGACGAAGTAATTGGTTGTAAGCAGCTTGCATTTGATATACCTAATCTTACGACCTTTGATGGTCCCTGACCACATTTATTGCAATTGTACTTCAATATAAAGAGAGACAAGCTATAAATCCTTAATAAATGAGTGTCAAAAGTAGAATTCTCAGATTCATTTTTATTTATTCCATCTAAAGCCTTTGCAAAGAGTTATTTTTATCTTTCTTAACTTTAGGGGATTACAAGACGCCATTTGTGGCTACAGGGGATTCTTAAACCGTCATCTTTGGGTTTTGTTTTTACCCTCTTAGCCGTGACTTCCATAAAATGTTAATTCGCTAAATACATAATACCATCATTAAATTTCGGCTCATATCCATCTTTGGGAGACTTTACCTGCCGTTAATATAACCAAATGAGGTTCATGTTTGAGTTTATAATTCCCGTTCCATAATTAATGAATTGTTAAGCTCTGCCTATAGTAACAACACTATAGTTTGTATTAAATATGTTGATATGGGATTACAAAATGGTAGTGAATATCTAGCTGCTAGGAACAAATCCCAAAATTTGATGTATACTGATTTGCCCATTATTTTCAGATGAAGGGAAGGATATACACAAACGACTGACATTAAGATCCTCAAAATAAGATGGCGGCAAACATTAGAGAGATTGAATAGCAATGAGTAGAACGACGTCATCGCAAATCTCAAGATGCCAAACGTTTAGTTAAAACGGTTGTATGTCCATTTACTGTAGAAAACATTGAATGTCAAGTGATAATGGAAGTAGAGAGATAGTTATTATAGACATGTCTGTGTAAGTAGAAAAAGAATTTAACCCATAGAATGTTATAGGATATAAGTTGAAAAATATCGAGTGATTTAACGTAGAAGTAGTAGCCCTTGATATTTAAATATACGATTAGTTGTCACATGTCATTGCCATTTCTTTCAAAACTTTTATATGTGTCATTTTGTTATACTTCTTGTTATATCTGAAAATTACTTAGAACCTTGACTGTATACTATTACTTCTATACATATTTATACAATGTTTATAAAATATATATTGTCTAAACGCACATTTCAAATTCAAGACTTGAACGCGTCATGTACATACATTATTAAATTATCGTAAATGTTGTATAGTCGTGATCTTTTTACAGTAGTAATTAAGATAATGGCTTTTGATCTAAGTCATTTATTAATATTTAGATATACTTTATCTTCGTAAAAAGAAATATCATATCAAAATGAATATCTTGATATCACATTTGATGTTAATAATATTGTTTCTAATATTGCACAAATAACAATTCGCTAAAAATGGCAAGTGGCTATATTTCAGTGTCGGACAATAATGTAGATGGAAAATATATCAAAGAAAGAAGTTAAATCCGCATTTTCAATTGTAAAAGAGATATTTTAATAAAGTTATGCACATTATGACAACTTTGTTATGTATATGACAGTTTATGTAAGATGAAATCGAAGCTTTAAATCGTGTTAAAATTTAATATTGTATTATATAAAAAATATGTCGAATTATACTCAAAAGATGACAATTTTAAATAAGGATTGTTGAAATATCATTTTAATACTAAAGTATATTTATTTTCACCTAAATCAAAAATGTAAACAAACTTCTTGAAATGAGAAATATACGTACAGAATCAAGTTGACGACATTTCAAACCACAAAAGTGTAGTGAACTTATCATATCCCTAAATATTCCTGATTTGTAAATAAAAGGGTTATTTTAAACATAAATTTAAGTCAATGACATTCGTTTTACCTAAAAATATCACAGAAGTTGTAATCAAAACATAAATGTATAGGTTTCCAATGACCATTTCCTATGTCTCTGATAATCCCAGCGAAGGGACGTACCTAACTAGGTACTAATTATCAAGAATTATTTTAAAATGTCTTAGTCCGTTTGTTTACACTTTTGATGTGAGGAAATCAGAATTATTACTAACTATATAACTTTAAAATGTAAAACTATTAGTAACTATGATACTTACTGAATGTTGTCAAATAAAATTTATGAATAAACGAAATGCGTAGATATGACTTTTCAGAGATCTATTCTAAGCGAAAAATAAAGTTGCCATATCAACAGTTTCAAATTGTTATCAAACAAATTCTAAGTAACGCAGTATTACTAGAAAAATAATCACTCTACGTCATTATTAAGAATAATATGAATAAGTAATTAATAAATTGTTGTTTCTATCATAATAGTGAAATAGTCTTGTTATCACTTTACCTACATTCAATTTGAAAACTGTACTATTTATTTCGTACTCATATATTATTATTACTGACGATTATTAGTCGGTAATACTTAAACGTAGGTTTAGAGATATCATTTGAAACCTGTAAAAATATGAACTGCAAACTGCAACTGTATGGAATTTAAAATTACATCCTTGATGTTCTAAGAGTTAATGAATCTATCATTAATTTCGACTGAACAATTGTATTTATTAGTAAGTGCGTCTATGTGTATGATTCTTGCGAGTGAAAAATATTGTAAAAGTCGTCGATAAAGTAAGTTACAATTTTTTGAGAAATAGTACATGTCATTACTATTTTCAGACGAAGATATTTCTATGTTATTTTTTGCTCATACCTATATCTTTTATTAAATAGATATATGTATCTTATGAATACTCATTTTTTTATATTTTATTTTAATACTTAGTATTTTATATTTATTTAGGTGAGTTTCTTCGTTTTTTGTTTAACAGCGTAAGCTTCGATACGTATTTTGAAACATTAAAACTTATCGTTTTATGTTTAATCACTGTAAGAAAAAATTGACATGTATAATTTTAACTTACCATTCGTTTCTCGCTATTGTCTTAACGTATGAAAAATAAAACTTATTTCTATTTAGAATATAGTGCGAATCTCAGTATCATTCAGAATTTGCGAGGTAGTACAAGAGATGTTTGCATGAAATGTAATATTTTTGTATGGGACTAGGATACTGGTCGTACCTAAATACTTAAGTCTTTATACTATAACTGTATCAATAAGTGAATGTACTCGTAAGTGCTTATACCGATTTATGAATAAAATGTTGACATTTTTATATCGGACTTTTATTCATGTTTCATTTTTTTATGGATATAGGATCGTACTATACTACCAGATTTCGTTGTAAATGTCTCTGAACAAAATCATATTGTTTGGGTACATTTGATCAAATTTTCAGGGACACACACACATCACATTGTGTGTTTCTTGTATAAAACTAAATCCACTTCTTCTTTCAAACATGCATTCTGACACTCAACACAATAGTATCTCACCCTAATTCGCTTTTCGATATCAAGTTCAAAATCGAAACTAAGCTATCCAGATTGCACGGGCGTGCAATGTTCGAATGTTCCCAGTAATTCGTATTTAATTGGGATACACACGGTTTTCGATGCTATGCGAGATTTGATTCCTAAACAGGCAGAGGACTTATGCATAGAAACAAGTAGTAAAGGCCGTTTAGAGAGTTCTGCAACAGTAATATCATAAAAGGTAATATTTAAGGTATAATTTATTATTTTATTTTGAAATATAAATATTAAGGTTTTTTGTTTATTTTGTGAGAGAATAAGGAAATTGAGAGTACACACAATAATACTCGTAGTTTTGAAATTCATTCAAGACACAAACTTTTCTTCATTGTACTTATGAATACCTTGAAAATAAATCACCAAAATTCCGCAGTTTTCTGTCAAAGGACCTTAAAAAAATATTGGATTTCTTATGAAATATTCTGCTATCATTGAAAAGTTTTAGGGCTCACAATACTTGTTCGATTAAGTTACGAACTTATTAGGTTAGTTTGCTCGTATGTTCGTGACAGAATTTTTATTGAAAAAGAAGCCGGCTTAGGTGTGGTTCCAATATTCTTTTTAACTTAACTATAACCAACCTTTTAACTAACTTAACCAGTAAATTATTTTTCAAAGTACGTATAGATAGTGCCATCCACGAAGGCGCGCGCCATCTCTCATCCTTATCGTTTATTGTACATGTGTGCAAGTTTTTGCCAATATTTAATGATATTATAATGAATACAATTATTAAATGTATATTATTTGATATTTTAATATTTGCCACACACTTCGCACCCCGTACTGTACTCAATCTAAAATAAAAGGCGCGCGCCTTCGTGGATGGCACTATCTATATATAACACACTGCGACTTTTAGCAGCGATGCAAACTGGATACAGTCGCGATGCAGCATCGATGGACTCGCAATATGTCAACCTTTACACTTACACACTACGCTACTTTTAGCATCGATGCAGACGCGATGCTAACGCGCTTTAGTATCTATGCAGTCGCGATGCAGAAGCTGGAAATTGTAAAATTATGTACTGAATATTGGCGACTGCATCGATACTAATGCGCTTCTGCATCGATGCCAAATTAAATCTGTCACATTGCATGAGTCGCGATGCTGTCGCGCGTTGTCAAAACTCGCTTTAGTATCGATGCTTAAAGTCGCAGTGTGTAACAGGTCTAAGATTGCTGCAATGGGGTTGACAAATGTGTATGTAGTATATAAAGAAGCTAAGAATCTCTTCGCCTTTCGATAACGAGTTTGCAAGCTTAGATCTTCGGAGATTGCTTGGACTGATTACAAAAAACGCTCAGAACTCACTTAAAAACAAATGTCCAAAGTTCCCTTTCAAATTAAATCCAACAGCGACCTTTTTTTTAAGTTTCACCTCACTCTGCTATATCAAGAGAGAGTGGATTGTATTTGAGTAACGCTCGATAAATCACGTCGAAATCGGAAGGATTGTATTATTCTCAAAAGCGGCAAAAAACTTAAAGAATCCATCGAAAAGATGCAAAATTACCACCACGAATTAAATTTTGCGTTGCTTTGTATAAAACTATGGAATCCACTTCTACTTTTCAAGCAACTTTTTTTCCCTAAGCTTTTTTATTTATCATATTATTATCATATCATAATAATTTATATAGGTAGGGTATAAATTACTTTAAAACAATGGTAAGGTAATGTGGTACATCTAAAATGAAAAAAAATTGGAGCAGTAAAAAAATATATTCAAAATAACAATACTCTATTTTTAAAGTTCAAAATGAATGTTTCCGCCCGGGATCGAACCGGGGACCTTGTGCGTGTGAAGCACACGTGATAACCGCTACACTACGGAAACGATACGCGATGTGGGCAAATCTGCAATACATAGATTGGCTTGAGCCTATTAAGTTAAGTACAAGCAAACTCCTTTCACTTTGTACGAAAATTGGAGCAATGTTTGTTGAACCACCGTCCTACTAGCATATCATATCTATGAGAATCATTAGGACCGTGGTAAGGAGATAAGATACCTAGGTACGTAGAAGAGTTTTTATCGTAGATGGAGAAGGGTGAAGCGAGTTCACTCAGCCAACCCGATATATATGTATATTTTTTTAATTGTATTACAAAATCCACAGCTCTTAAAAATGATAACAAATTATACAGACATATCGGACTTACAGCCATATCGGACATATCTACTTATAGCTTATATTAGCGCGAATTAAGAAACCACTAGTTACTAGAAACAAATTCAGTCAAAAGCATAGTTATACATAAGTATATGCATTAGTAGCTTGCATATTTTCTGTCATATTAAAGAGTGAAGAAAATTAATAGCGATTGTAAAACTATCGCAAAATGTTTATGCTATCATATAATTTAACTTTCTTGTGTTTGTGTCGCATGATTCCATCATAGGGCTCCAATATAATGAGCGCTCCGTTTTGAAGTTTTGAAGGCTAACGAGGTGTTCGGGATATATGAAACAGATTATTTTGATCTATAAAATATTGTTATAGTATAACCGTAAATATAAGTAATGAGCAGAGAGTGTCAGTATTATTGGATCGTGCGAAAGAATGTCAACATTTATATGTGGCTTTCAAGATCTTATAAATTGACCGCTATTTTTCTATTAATCAGTCAGGGATCAAACGACTCTCGAGAGTCGCATAACAATGGAATTTCTATTGTGTCTCGTTCACACATACTTGACGAGTTAACCTGGCTAGGTCATATTGACCAGAGGCATTTTTAAACGTTCATATTTTTTATTTGCGTAAATTTTGTGGTTCGAGTGTTTGTGTAGGTAGTTGGAGATATAATACAACGCCCTTCAACCCACTTTTTTACGTTTTAAGTCTAAATGTCTCAGAAAACGACTCGAAAAGAGCTTTGGCGTTTTGTAGAACAATGTTACATTTTTGGCATTTTTTTCCACTTTATACCGCTAGTAACACTTTAATTACTTACCAATTTTTTCGCCTAAAGATAGTTGTGTTTGTACGCAGTAATAGTAAAATTGTATTTTTACGCAATACACACCGTGACTTGATGCCTTGTACACGTTTCGGCACCAATTATGTGACCGTCCCCAAAAGCTAACAATTAATTTGCCGTGCAAACCAAGTAGTCCAAGAGCCTTCGACGACAATTCTCCCTTATATCAGAATAAAAATTGCAGGACAGGGTAGATTGAATACCTACTACTTTTTATTGCCAATATTTTAAAAGGCTGTTTATGCTACTACAAATAAATTTAAACACGACTCGTAAACGGAAAAAAATATCAAAACTTATTTGATATGAACTTAAATTTTTCTTTGAATCAGATAGCTTTTTTATTAGAATTAGAAATCAAATTGACTACTTAATTTAAGTTTAACAAGACCGAATATAAATTGGAGTGTAATTAAATAAGTAAAGTTTCAAGTGTTTTTGTTTCAAGTTTTTGTGTAAATGCTGATGAAATTCTATGCTGCCATATTTAATGAAATTCGATGCGGCTCAATATTTGTCGGTAGGGTCTCGGTCTATAAGAGGGCAAGTAAACAAAACGTCCTATATTGCTACGTCGCCAATGTCGGTGTTTGCACAATTTCATACTTCGTCGCCTGTCTGTCAATGAGTGGTGATATGTACGGTCACTACGTAAAGTATGAAATTCGTATCTTTATGTATTTGTGATAAGGTTCGTTTTGTTCGAGACTGTACGATAGTCGATATGTGACGATGTATTCACGAGAACCTCCTGATTACAATGTGTCTAGTACAGAGTAGGGTAAACAAAAGTTATTATACCAATTTTATCATACAGCCCTGACCTGCCTTTATAGCGATCTAACTCATCTCATGCGAACATTATAACAATAAATATTAGTTATGCTTTTTAAAAAAGTACATAAAATCCATTTTTTTGCAGTTTTAATGCAAGCAACCAAATTAAATATTTGGTGTTCTATTTATAAAAAGTTGTTTAATCTTAAATGTTGTTTCTTTAAAAATACCACAACGTTTAAATAAGTGTACTTGCATTTGCTGCCAGTGAAAAGTTGTCAAATATTTTTGAGAATTTCGGAGCCGTAACAAGAGATTACCGAAATTCAAAAGAAAATTAAGAGAGTGTTGGTTTATCCCTATGGGTTAGTAATTATGGATTTTTTTTCTTGGGAACAAATTCCGTGGCAAAAGTAAATAACCTGTAATTCTACTTCATAAACCAAAAACATTCAATATTTTCGACAATGAAATTGATTAAATAAAAATAATGCGTGCATAAACAGTTGCCGTCCATTAAGGTTTAAATCATGCACAGACTTCAAATGAGTTTGTTTCTCCTAATAAGAAATGCGTTAAAATAGAGGCTTTATTTTACTTATAATATTTTGAACTACCGGTTCGTATTGAATTTGTTGTATAAACCATCTTCGTCAGTTTCACACTCCTAAGAGAAATTATCAAAGAGATAAAAAATATGCTAATTGTCCGTCTCCATGGTACGACATGGTAAGTACATGGTAAGTGACGAGTAATCCACATTAAATGGTTTTATTTTTTTAAATTGAAAAATAATTTTATTGTTATTTTCTGACGAAAAATAAATCGAACCAGCAATGTATTGCAAACAAATGAGTCCAGTCATAGAACTTGACATTGTCATTTACTACAACGAGTTAGCGATTTTAATATACATTGACTAGAGATTATAACTTTGGATTACTACATTTTATTTATTTATCTTTTAGTTAAAGCATTTTGGAGCACTGTGACCAGGTCAGGGTAACTACGAATACTCTGTAATCTGTCTTGATTAAATTTTTTGCTCCTATTACAGGCCACACTCTGTAGATGATTCTGTTTTAGTTCATACAGGTACAATTCAATTTTGGTAATTGAAAGTTCAAGTTTCATCAAAATCGGTTAAGTTTTTTATGATTTGGGTGGAAAACAAAAAATAAAAAATGAAAAAATTTGATGCTGTAATGATATTACTTCGAAAATGATGACGCTCGTACAATGACAGCACTTCGGTCATTGATGTGTGTGAGTCTCATTTGCACAATTTCACACGTGGCCAGGTTTCACCACGGGCGGTTAGTCAATGAGTGGTGTGACATTAACTATAGCTGCCTGACTGGCTATACAGGTCGGCAAACTAAGATTAGGTCAATGTCGACCAAGTTGTCGACGCGGTCATTGATACCAGCGATTGATAAACTTTTGAATGAGATACATTTGGGGATCGTGTAGCTAAGGGTAAATGTTTTCGGAAGTTAATATTCTTTATATTATCTCTTTCTTATTGCATTTTTAATGTGCAGGAAAAAGGTATCTATTTTCTCTTACTGTTGAATTTTTGTCGTTATAAGCAAGCTAACTTAGGCCCATTATTTTCATTGATAGTAATGGTTACATTACCAGCGGTTGAATATTTACGATTGTGTGTCTTTTAAAGAAGAAATGGTCAGAATTACTATTTTAATGACCATTGGTTAAGGTATTTTTTCTTCAAAACACACAATCGTAAATAGTCAACCGCTGGTAACGTAACTTTACCATTACTACGGATCATAAAACTGACCCTAGCCTAGACTTAGTGAAAATATTCATTTTTAAAGCTTGCCGTACTGATTCACCATAAGTAAGCACTATCTAACAAATCGTGGCTGGTAGAAAATTCCCTAAGACATAAAGCCCGCCAGTTGTACAACTCAAAGTTCTGTAAAGTTTCGTATGATGTCATCTGAAGTAATGAACAGACAGCGTTTCTGTTAAACTACTTAGGACATTGTGAAACGGGCAGTAAGGCCAGATACAATAATAAGTACTATATAGCGGTCCCCCACAACTACGTCTGTGCGTATTAAGTTTGCTCCCTCCCCTCCCGTCGCAGCGTGATGTCTTATAGCCTACATCCTTCCCTGATAAATAAGCTATCCAACACATTTTTTTTATTGGTCCACTAGTTCTTGAAATTAGCGCGTTCAAACAAACACACTCTTCAGCTTTATAATATTAGTATACAGAGTAACTTTTGATAAACTTACCACAAATCGTTTCTTAACACGTTCTGGGACACTATTCCAGACACAATAGATGTTTTATTATCATTAATATCATTGATAACAAACCGGTGCTGTTACGATGTGCTAGTTATTTCAGCTGTTAGGTATAACTAATTTCTAAGTAATCGCTGTAACACAAGAAGGTAAATTTAGCTTTCACAATTATTAGTTATAATAGATAACGATCTCATAACCCTATGGTTTTATTATATCTATTCTATATTAGATATAAGATACTTATACCTAGGAATAAAACGTACACTAGGTTGTAAGCTTTGTATTATATGGATTTAATAAAGAACTTTCAAAATCAAATCAAATCAATAGATGTTTTATTGTTTTCACGCCTGTAGGCGTTCACTGTCCAAAAAATGTGTACTGTAAAAAAGTAGAGAGAGTCTAGTAGCTGATCTCTCAAAGTAACCAGTGACAAATAAGTACATACTAAAACTACACTCCAATTTCCACCGTCACCTAAAAGAGCTCAATTTAGGAAAAAGTCTAGGGTTACCTTTGCAAATACATCAAAGCACTAAAGGTATCGGAGGATATCAGCTTTCAAGGGCCGTTAAAAAGGACCTCTGAAGGTTACGGTAACGGAACTCTAAAAAAAGTGTAAAGGTGTGTACATGTTATTGTAAGGGGAATTTTTGTATTGTCTGAAAGTAATAGATTACGAGCATATGTTTGTATTTGGTTTATATGTTTTTTTTTCTGGATTTAACTGTCTTGAAAATATGAGAAACAGCTCGAAGTCAGGAAGTTGGTGGTGATGACACCCCGGTGCCTCTTAGTTACAGTTGGCTTGGTCTGCAATAATTATAAAAATAAATAGATCTGATGAATTGGCACTTTGATCGGTAAGAAGTAGTACCTATCAGTTAGAGGAAGTATTAGCGAATTTGTTTAAAGAAAATTTAAATTAATCTTGTCATAATGAATGTGTGAACATTGCTTAAGGACGCGTCCTTGCAAACACTTTAGTTGTACACAAGTAGGTCACGAAACTCTTGTATCTCATCGAGGCTCTTAACAGTGTTATATTTTACTTTAACAACAGCTCGACGCGTTAGTATGACCGTTAGTGTTACATTACCTGCTTAGAGCCAGCCGTGTTAATGAAATTAACACTTAATCCATGATTTAGAAAATGGTAATCATAATCTATAAAATATACTGCTTGTTTTCTAGATATATGGTTGACTGGTAAATAATGCTTTTGGCATTAAGGTCTGTCATTCATTTTATGTGCAGTTTGTAAATAAATACTCAAATATAAACAAGAATTATTTCAAAGAATTCACGGACAATTTGACACACATGCATAGTAGTTTGTCATAGAGTGATTATAGGATTATGACAGGTGATAAATTAAAAGTAAATATTTACAAAATATTAAAATATACTGTAATAAAAGTGACTATATGACTTTATAGCTGTCTTGTATAACTGTTATGACATTATTAAGGCCCAGTTGTGTGATCGAGAGTTATCTATCTATCACGTAACTGGGCATTATTGATAAGTGTACAATTTTACTATTAAAGCATTTCTTTGTTATGGGTATTTCTATGCTACACCCAAAAAAACGTGTTTTGTATTTGAGCTCTTGCATGAACCTTTGCCTTAAGATATTTGAGGCCTTAAAAATTTCTAGCTCTTAAGAAAGTTACTAAATATTTCTCGCTAGTATGACGTTATGCCACTCAATAGCTATTGAATGAAACATTTTGCAGTTCCCCTGCGAATACCCTACGTGACGTCACATCAAAGGTTTCCACAAAATTACATAAATATTGTTACAATCAGAGATTTTCCTTGGAGAATGCTATGTTTGTTCTCTTTTGTAACAAACTTTGGAAAGGTCAAAGACTTGTGCTACGTGATTTTAGATGCTTAGGGTCAAAATAACATAATAATGATATGCATGCAAGTTTCTAAGGATGGTATTCTAAACAAAACAATGGCTCTTTTTGAACATATACAATTTGCCATAAGTATTGTTTTTGTTAGGTGGCTTTTTTACTAAATAACATCACCTTTATTTTCTATATTGTAAACTATTTTTACAATCAAATCAAATTTATTTATTGTGAAACACATGTACAAGTTCTTAATAAAAAATTACGTCTCACCTATCTTATCAGACATACAATATTTCAGTACAATACAATAATAACATATTTCGTATAACTTTTAGACCATGTTGTCATATTTTTTCTGCTCTTCAAAAAGATTTCAAATACATGCAAAGTCCATTCCACGAAAACGTTTTAAAACATCATAATTCACGTTCATACCTTGACCTTTAGGGTTATTCTCGTAATTTGGACAAAGCTTACAATTCAAAGGTAAAACATTACCCTTACGGCTAAATAGAATCAAACAAAGAAAGGGACATTGCTTATGCAGTACTTTGTACATATTTGCCTGAGGCTCGCCAGAAAAGTTGGGAATAACCCTTGTAGAATACCCATCTGTATATAGGGACTAGCTTAGCAAACTTAGTCTTAAAGACCGAAACAACAATGGTTTAACCTAAGCTTAATCAAATGGTTTTAGGCACATTACTAATTCAGCAGGACTCGTATTTTGTATGTCGAAAAATTTAGATGAACTCTTCTGATTAACATTTGAATGCATAGCTCAATTAATTACTGGATAAATAATTGAGATAGCTTGTACTTTTCTTACAAAAAAGTCTAGCTATGATTATAATAAAGCTATTAGGATCAGGAAAATATTAATCTACTTATTGCGGAACTTACTCCTTACTTAACAAATTATTTATCTCATTTATTCTATAACAAATAATCACTAGAGCTATCGAATGAATTTTCGAATTTTCAATATAATAACTACCAAATCAATTCAACACAGAGATGTAACATTACGTAAAACACAGTACCTAATTGACGTGCGTATTGCGAATGCTCATGACAGCTTCACGAATACACACAACTTTGGTAACCGAACAATATACCTATTATTACCCACCCACATATCAGCAAGCCTGGTGATGACTACCAGAGACCATTGTCTATTTAGATGACGCAAAACACTCCAACTCCACGACTTATACTTAGACCTAACATGCTGAGTTTTGGTGTCGTCACAGGAGCGCTTTAGATGTGCGGTCGAGGATTCTACCGCCTTTATACTTTCAGACAAAAATCACTTGCACGCATGACACACACACACACCTAAACAGGCGTGACTTAAAACAAAAGACAACTTAAGGTGCAAGAGATTTTGGCTCTTAAAGTGTTAAGTTGGCGGCTCGATAAGTACAGATATCAAAAGTCATTAAAAACTTATGTGCCACGTAAACGGAGGCCTTTTAAATTTTTACAAGTATAGGTAGACCGCGAAATTGAGACCTCGCCTGCGGGGCAAAGGGGTGCGGAGGGAGACGAGAGCGCGGTTAGTGAGCGGCGTGGGCGGGTGTTTCCGCACCGCCCGCACCCCTTGCGCGACCCGCTGTCGTCTCCCCCCAAGCCCCTGTAGGCGAAGTCTCAATGAAGCCGGTTTACCTATAGCACGTAAACAATCTTATTGGATGAAGTAGTTTTTTGACACCTGAATTGCGTCATCTCTTCAAACACATATCTATGAAGGCTGACGTACTCGCACACACGTCATATTATTAGCTGAAGTACGGAAGTTTCATAATGAAACAGGGCAAGCGCAGTTCCGAAGTTTCGAGGTGGAAAAATTGCGCGTTACTGTGTAATGGGCGGCGTACAGTGAAAAAGTGATTAGAATAATATATGAAATAAATATTAAATTTAAATTTCATTTATTTAATTAATGGTTTATAATGTTTTTTTTAACACTCACAGTGTCATATTTGTATTCTTAAAGATGAAATCAATTGGAAGAGCAGTTGGCCCGGTTAGCCAGAAAGATGTTGGTTCGATTCCCACCCGTGCGCAATTTTTGATTTCTTTTTTATCTTTGTTTTATTAAATCAATTATTACTTAAATTAATTTATCATTATTAAATTTGCATGCCAACTTAACGGTACTAGACTTGTAGATTTTTTAAGATCTTTGTAACTGTGTTCTCGAAAATAAAGACTTACTTACTTAGCTTTGCATAGAAAAATAAGGCTCACTCTTACTAACGTGTCGATACTAAGACTATGTTGCACCATCTAAAACATCTCATCTTTTAAATGCATCGTTTTGCTATGGTATACAGATGGTTATAGTTGGGTTACAGTCAAATGGTAGGTAACCCAAGGTACAAGGTACCCTCAGACCGTTACAAATCTGTTGTCCATATAAATTATTATGCTTTGAATTATTATTTTTTATAATGGAGTAAGACAATACTAATTATACTCGTTTCTAAAGTTTATGAGAATACTAGTACTCATTGATTAAAACACAATTTACGAGTATTTTTCTGTTACAGGATTAAAAAAAAATAGTTCTAATTGTAAAAAAAACGAAAAGTATCCGAAAATTGTGTTTTAATCAATGAGCAATATTTATCTTAATTTCACTACGAGCTTACCCTTAGAAGCTTCTACACTCACCACAATACAAAGTTTGTTCTGAAACTCATTCCAGTGCTTGAAAACAAATCATTAACTAGCTGTAACATCATCTAACTAGGTAATCACTTGTTTTCTGAAGGTCTGAGGGTCCGAAGGTAAAAGTATCTTTTTATGCGTCAGGTGTAGTGGTTAGCGCTCCTGACTACTATACGCGTCGCGAGTTCGAAACCCGAAAGGGGCAAATGTTTATGTGATGAACACGAATATTCGTACCTCAGTCATGGATGATGGATGTCATTTGTGGGAGACGCCACCGTGTCGTACGTAATCGTTGTCTGTTACTTCGTAACACAAGGAAGAAAATTCCTTACTTCGGAACCAGACGATTGGTGTGTTGTTGGTGCATATTTATTTATTTATTTATTTGGTCATGGATGTTGTTTGGTATTCGTAACACAAGAAAGAAAATTCCGGATTTCGAAACCTAGAAAATTTGTGTGTTGCTGGAGCAATAAAAAACAATATGTTTTTTATGGAAGCTGGTTGCATTATCTGATAGCCAGAGACAAGAAAAGATCTTTAAGTCAAAGACTTTGATTGAAATAAATTATATGGCTATGCGTTTTCCCTTATTTGGTTCCCCGTGAGATGTATAGTTTTTTTTAATAAAGGCATTTTTTCAAAGTGTATTCATACCTATAGTTTATTTTTGTTTTTATAGTATTATTGACGTCGTTGGCGCTGATGTGCGCCCCGCCGCCCCGCCTCATCACCGCGGGAAACATCAAGCGTGTTGACGTCAACTCCGACACGTGCATATGCTGCAGCTGCCGCTGACAAAAGCAAATCAATGATTGCTCCGAAGACGCTGACATCACAGGCTGCTCAGTGTGATAATGAAGATGGCTTCACGAAGGTTGAAGAGAAGAAAAGGAAGCCCTCCACTCGCAACCAGTGCGGCACCGCACCGACCGGTTCGAGCCACCTACTTCGGTCTGCGATACCAGTGACGCTGCTATACGTGTCCCGGCTCCACTACTCTACAAAGGTCGAGGAGATTGTTGAGTACATACGAATAAAGACCAGATACTCATATCGCATATCATATATGCGTGACATCATCAATCAAAAACAAAACACTACAAAAACAAAAATAAACTATAAATTGGCTTTCATTATCTTAACTGATTGTTAAAATATTTGTAAAAATATTTTCCTTTGGATATCGTGAGAGCAATCTCACAACATTGATGATGTCACGCAGCCTACGCGTTAAGAAGCGCTTGCAAAATTCAACAGGCTTGTTAATGTGACGGTGGCCGAGTGGTATAGACATACGCCCGGATAGCGTAAGACACGGGGTTCAATTCCTCGTCTGTCACAGGTTTACAGTTGCTTTTTACAAGTGCAATTTATATGTATTCATACCTAACTGATGTAATTGGTAGTGCTTTAGCGCATGCTTTATCTATAATTACATTTACGAAAGATTTAGTTCTATTATATTTTGTGTATATGCGTTTTATTACTCATTCCATACGAATGAAAATTCAGATTGGTGTCTTTATAGACATGTAAAAAAAAGTAAAGTTAGCCTGTAAGAATCCCACTGCTGGGCAAAAGCCTTACCTCAAATATGAGGTAGTATGAGAAGTACTCCACCACGCGGGCTCAGTGCGGATTGGCGGAGGGGTGTTTGCAAGGCAAGCGACCAACCTTGCTGTCAGATTTTTATCAAACCGCCCATAGGCCTCTGACTAGGCTAAACGACTAATATCAACCGATATTAGCCGGGACCAACTGCTTAACGTGCCTTCCGAAGCACGAAGATGCTCGTGATATACGTCACTTATATGGTCGGAATGGTCACCCATCCAAATACCGACCGCGCCGTAAGTTGCTTAACTTCGGTATCACTACCAAAGCGCTGCCACCACTGCGACATGACATTAAGTTAATTGTCTTAAGTCCTTGATCGTTAATTATTCCATAACTCTGAGTTTGAGCCTTGAACTGAGACGACCTCAGCCCTTGGAGACTTCAAGATAATAATAACCTTCTATTATCTTCTATCAAGGGTTTACTTTGTGATGTTTTTCAAGTGTGAGAAACTGTCATGGTTTCTTGGCGTAAATATTTAAATTTAATGGATGATTCTTAGAAAATATTAAATCGGCAAGGTAAGATAGGTAGTCTAGTTTTCACTTGCTCTATCTTTAATAGTTCTGATATTTGATTAAAATTTTTACTTGATGAATTACTAGAATGGTAATAGACGACGCGTTTGGTGCAGTGGTAAGCGCTCCTGACTACGACGCCAGCCGTCGCGGGTTCTAATCCCGCAAGGGAAATTAAATGTTTATGTGATGAGCACGAACATTTGTATCTAAGTCATGGATGTTATATTATGTATTTGAGTATTTATGGGAGTCGCCCCCGTCATAATCGTTGTCTGATATTCGTAACACAAGGATAAAAAATTCCTTACTTCGAAACCAAGACAAATGGTGTGATCTCTGGCGTGTATTACCTATATTGGCACTAATTAAACTGACATTTACTATTCATATTATATTAGATTTTTACATGCTATGTTTATGGCGAAATATGCTGGAACTTAATTCTATTGCAATTGTCACCTTATTGTACCATATTTCAATGTGAAAAAATGAATCTGAATTTGTTGATAAAGCCCATATTACAAATTCAACTGTTATGTGAGTTGATTATATTTACTTTATCATATCTTCATCAAAAAGCTGTCATCCCGCTTTAGTTAACCCAATACACGTGTTTTAATTCGCACCCAATATTGCGAAGTAATATTCGATTTCCGATTTCATAATCACCTACTATACCAAATGAACAATGATGAGTTCAATCCAGTTCAAAACTGAAAATCATTTGTTTCGAGTATAATTCGTTCGGAATTCCAAAAGGTGCGGAAATTAGAAGGATATTACACATTTTAGTTTGGGTGTTTCCAAAACCTACCTAACTCATTAGTGCTTTCATGATTTTCAATACAAAACGTTACATACAGGACTCACATGTAAAACGTACCTTATTACTTCGTGATGGAATCTATTGGCATGGATAATATAAATTGATATATACTTCAAAGCGCTTTAATTCTCATCTGATCATTTATCTCTCATCGGTTATGTCGGACTGCCGTCTCACCGAATTAATAAGAGTGAAGGAGAGAGTGTCCTTGTGTTAGTGCTATTATTGATATTCTGTGATTATGTATTGCACACACATCTGGGCACTATAATATCTCCTGCGTGCGTACCTGGCCTATCTCAGTTGTGAGTGGCCGCCATTACCGAAAATCGGTAGGACAATATCATTAATACATTTAGTAAAAGTAGGACTAAGTCAAAATATGTCCATCATACTTAACTATACTTGAAGACATTTTATTGACATTTTGTGACAATACCTTAACCAATTGTCATTAAAATAGACATTCTGACATTTGGTTAAGGTATTTTTTCTTTAAGGCCGTCTTATTCCGTCAAATTATCTCATAAGCCCCGCCTCCTTGTTAAAAGTGCGGGGCGCTTCCCCCACCAGCACCCCCGCACAAAACTTTTTCTGTCAACTTTGTCTTACAAATCTCGTGTATAATTAAGCCATCTAGTGTTTATTTAAGGAACAAAATTTTCTTGAATAAGATACTTCATGCGCTTTTGTAAGTAACATACCCACGCCATCTAGCAGAACCCCTAAGAACTTTTACAAAATGGTTTCTTTAGTACACCATACATGCTTTTTAGTCTAAACGTTTATCGAAAGAACAAGGAACGCAAAGAGTGGCATTTCATTCTCACACGACTGGTCAGCACTTTATGCCAGCAACCTGTAACCATTATAAAAACAAGAAAGAATATCCGATAACATTTATTATATTCTTTATTGCACTTATAAGATGTACAGAAAATAGGTACAAGAAGTCACAATGTGAACAAAGGTGGGCTTATCCCTAAAAGATACCTCTTCCAGCCAACCCATAGGTGTAGGAAATGTAATGTAATAACATTTAGGTGGTTTATATTAAGATCCTTTATGTCGACACAGTTATAGTCTCACTACTATCTTCCATCAGTCTTCCAATTGATGATGACTGAAGACCATTACAGATATGGCACTTCAAATTTAGGGTTCCGTACAAACCAGTAGGTATATAAGTCAAAGTTCACCCATCACGAGAATTTTGTCATGGTTTTTTTTACACACTGAAATTCATAACATTTCAAATCATCATCATCATTCTCTTGCCCTGTTCCCAGTTTATCTAGGGTCTGCGCAGTATGTTTCACGCTTCCGTTTAACATTACAAATATGGAAAGCTAAATTAAAGACAAAGGTTTCTTTATCGTGTCAGTAATCCTTTAATAATATCAAAGTTTTTTATTTACTAGTCGTCTCCCGCGACGTCGCCCGCGTATGTTTTGGATGTCCCGTGAAATGGTTCAAGTAAATTAATGGTTTAATTAAAGTAATTACTATCGAGGTCACCCACACCACGCTTAAAATACTCGCTTAATATCAGCCTGAACTATAAAAATGACTTGACTATCATGTGTTAGAAAGTAAGAAAATAGTAAGGCAAAAGTAGTTAGTAGTAATCTCTCATTTAGATGCAATACTTTTTTCGGCGAAGTTCACTATCAAATATACTGAGCATTGAACTTGGCTATCATTTTTCACATTGATGTTTTTGTTGGGATATCATAACTTTTTATAGAAATATTTATTTGCTTATTCATAAATCATTAATACATATTTTGTGCAAGCTTCCATCCACTTAATTATAACGGTTTCAGACCCTACAATTAAAAAACTTTCTTTTGTTTTCAGACTTTTTCCTTCGCTTACACATTATTACTTATCTAGATGCCATATTTTCAACTGTCTAGGTTTGTTAATTAGAGCACCGCACCCACACAATTACTTTGATAAACCTTATATGGTTTTGCCATGTTTGACTTTTTGTAGTCTAGCTCATAGACCTTTTTTACTATAAAACTGTAATTTGGCATGGGTTTCTTTATATCCTAATCACACCTCCTAAAATATGTATTTTAAAATATTTTTGGGACACCTCCCTACAAGGAATGAATTATGATGAGCATGAGTTCCTACACCGAAAGGGCAACACCAGGGTTTATCTCATGAATCGTGATAGTAAGACGGTTGAAATTTTCAGGAAGGATGTATTCATGTTGCCGTTGAAAAAACAGTTTTTTTTTCAGGTGGCTCTCATACAACCTAACTACTCTGATAATGATAATAATTAGGGGGGCTGCCCCATTATTAGGACTTCATATCTTTTGTATGGGACTCCCTGACAACAGATATGATGTTTATGTCATTTTCATAGATAATGGTACGGAACCCTTCGTGACCCCGAAGCGCCATTTGGCGCTAACTACAAGATTAATAGAATTATTATGTGTCACAAACACCAAAGTTGTTTTGGATATTCAGTAACAGCAATTTGAGGAACGGTTATAAAAATAAAATTAAGACAGTCTCCACACATTTTCGACAGAACAAAATTGAAAAAATTATTCAGATTTGACATTTCTGAATGCAAATATAATTGGATTATACTGAGTAATCTCCATGTTCGTCGCTCAAGTCCATGTCACCAAATAAGAGATAGATAGTCAATGCATTATTACTACACGATTCAGAAAATGTGTACGTACGTACGTAAATAACATGGAAACCTGAGTTCCATACACGAAGAGAGCTAGACCGACCTTAACTTAACCTCCAATGTTTGTATTTTGTCACAGGAGTCTAGATGTAAATAAACAAATAAAATTAATATAGACCTATCACCTAATAATTTTCTCCCTCCCTCAAATTCATATAATATTTTCTCGTCTCCAATATACTAGAGTCACCAGGGCACAGCTTTAGCATTTGAGATTACTGCTAAACCTACAGTTATGGTTTAGCTCTGATTTTTCCAAATAGAGAAAATGTTCAAAACTACAATAATTTGACATGAGTGTTTTATGCTTTTTGTTTATACTGTTACTATAGAAACGGATTCATCTCTACGATTGGTACAAAAATATAGTTCATTTATTCACAACAATTATATATGTCGCTACAGCCTTTCTCTTTTTATTTTGCTTAACACGTAGAGGTTGGGGGTTCCATCCTCATGGCATTGAGGAGATTTATCCGCATGGTGATGATGTTTTTGATACTAATTTTCTTTTTGAAATTTATTTTCATTGTTATGTAGTTTTTTTAATAGGATTTGCTACTTTAAAAAAAAAAAAATTAATTAGTTTTTTTTTTTTTTTTTTTTTATTTTAAATGTTAAAATGTCCAAAAATTAAAATAAATACTTATTTCGTTTTCTAAAAAAATATTGTGACTATGTAGAAAAATATTCATGATACCCCCGATTTGAACTCGCGACCTTTGATTAGTATAAGACTGGTGCTGATCCAACTGAGCGTGACGCGGCGCGGCGAAATTAGCTATTATTAGTTCTTAGGTGTTTTACGTAATTAAGTACGCAAATAAAATTGCAAAAATTGACATAGGTCCAGCGTTCGCAGTGGCGTCAAGGGGAATGAGGAAATGGTATCTCGTGCTTGTCATTTGAATAAAAAGATAGCGCTATTTCTGCTTGCATGTATAGAACAGAGATGACACGACGATCAACTGTTGCGTCAAAGTCGTTGCGCGAATCACCATCGTCACAAGTGTGAGAATCACTAAATCAGTGTTTTATGAATGAAAATGTTAATAAAACTGGAAAAAAACGATTGGACGCCCTAAACATCTTTGGTGTCTAAAGTAATCTTAAAAAGACAATTGGAAGAATTTGCTGCTTGTAAGAAAGAATACAGACTAATGAAAAAAATGGACCTTTCTTTGCCTGAACATAACACCGATAAAAACTAAAAAAAAATCATTTGATTCATAGCTGAGATCTCACTTATGTGGTCAAAATGTATATTCTTATAATCCTCTGTTCCTCACATCTGTGTAGCTTGAGCAAATCAAGATCAAAAAAGTCGAAATAGGTCAAATAAAGTGTTTTTAGATATTTCGTTATTCTGATCTAAATAACAAACATTTTGGAATCATTTTAACATGTATATGTGTAGAATGGAATTACCTACTAAAATACTTGATTTTCATAAATATAAGTCCAATAATTTGAAAACTACATAGAAAATACGAAAAAAAAGGGGCCCACTTCTGAGGCAATTATTATCGAGCAAAGTAATTACAATCGTGTTTCCAACCACAATCCAGCTTTCTAGTAATCTTCTTCTATAACATATATAGATTCGAGATTTAAATAATTAGTGTTTCCATGTTTAAACTCAATCGAAACATCGTAAAAATGGAATATCTGGCCCTTAACACAAACTCAATCGTAAATATTTAAGCGCTGGTAACGTAACTTTACCATTACTACGGATAAAAAAACTGGCCCTAAGCATGCTTGTGTTTCAAAGTTTAAGTTTGTTTAATAATAACTTGTTAACTGTTGGCAAATGAAAAACACAAAATATAACAGTGACAATCGACGGTAGCCGGCGGCAAACGGCGTTTCAAACGTTTTACAATTAACTTTCCAAACTTTTCTTTAGAAGTCTAAAGACAAAACAACCGTGTAATTTCATTTCTGACTCGAACTGCCACGATCCGACGGTCAAAAGTTTCTATTGAAATAAATGGAACTAATTTATACATTACCCATTCGTAATTAACTTTGGTCCGAAACTTTGCGGCCGATATTCAGTTTGGTTAAACTGTGATCAATCATCGGATCCTAAACAGTAGTGGTTGAATAGTTGCCAACGTAACGTATACCTACTTTATACCGTAACCGTAACGTATACCTAATTTAAAGACACGGTCGAATATCATTATCAGCTAATGGTCGTCCTACTTCTGAACATAGGCCTCCCCCATAGTTTTCCAAAGCGACCGATCAAAGCGTCATCCAGCATGATCCTGCGATCTTTACAAGGTCGTCCATCTTGTCCATGGACGTCCTGCGTGTCAAAGGGTCAAAGGGTCTCTAGACGACGGTATTAGTATGAGCAGTTTTCTCCCATCGTTTTACAGCTCTCACTAGATGGCGTTAGGGTCACTTTAGGAACATTTTTTTTCACGATGGCGGAAAACCATACACGAAGAAAAAAAAGTGCGGAATTTAATATTGTGAAATGCGTCATTAGACTTATGGATTAATTTGGGTACTTATTATTTGGCATTATTTTGTCCTTTAGGTACTAAAGATTTTCATTAAATTCTGTTGAAGATATTTCTCATCTATGCAAGACTGCTGATATAGTTGCCCTTTAGGAAACTTGGCTCCTGCCGCATGATATTCCTTTCCTTGGTACTGTTAGCAGTGATTTCGAATACACAGGGAATTCGGCGGTGGACATGACGGCGGGCATTTTAAGAGGAAGACCATACGGCGGCGTCGCCATATTATGGCGTAAGGGTATGTTCCAGTCAGTGCTTGTGTTACAGTGCAACAGCCCTCGCATTGCGGCAATCAAAGGTACGCTTAGTGATCATTCCTTTCTAGTCTTTAGTGTTTATATGCCCACGGATTCGTCAGACAACTTACCTGTTTTTACCGACTGTCTTGGTGAAATATGCGCTATAGTGGAAAGTAATCAGGTGGAAGCGGTTTATGTGTTAGGTGATTATAACGCCCACCCTAGTGAACCTTTTTGCAATGAATTAATAAGTTTTTGTGCTGAACAGAAATGGTTTTGTGCCGATATGGAAAAACTAAAGTTAGACTCAGACAATTACACGTTTGTTAGCGAAGCTCATGGCTCCCAGCGATGGTTGGATCATTGCCTTGTTTCCCAGTCTGCCTGGAACACTGTTGTAAATGTTGAAATTGATTATAAGAATGTTTATTGTTCTGATCATTTGCCATTAATAATAACATGTAATTATAATGTAATTAGAAATAAGATAATATATAAAAATCATGTTGACAGAAATAATATAATTTGGGGTGATAGAGATAATGCTCAAATATTAAAATACCGCGAATTATGTAATAATAAATTTAGAGACATGCATTTTCCAGAACAGTTTAGACAATGTGGGGACAAAAATTGTAAATTAATAGAACATAAAAATATATTAGATAATATGTATAATGACATTGTTAAAATATTGACGGAAGCTTCGAAACAGACCTGCTTGGTTAAAACACCTTGTCCTCGTGGGCGTCGCGGCAAAAATGGCAGGAGTGTGGCTGGGTGGAATAAGTACGTTCGAAGTGCGCATCTAGACGCTAAAATTAAAAACCTTACGTGGTTAACGCATAACAGGCCTAAATCTGGCATTATTTATCAACAAATGTGTGAATCTCGGAGGGTCTTTAAAAGTAGATTAAATTGGTGTTTAAAAAATCAAGATCAAATAAAAATGGATATTCTTGCCACACAACGCGCATCAAAAGATTTTTCTAAATTCTGGAAGAGTACAAGCAGACTGAATATTAGGCCTGGTCTTCCAGTAAGCGTGGGGGATCAATCAGAACCCAAAGCAATAGCAAATATGTTTATGGAGCACTTTAAGGTCCAGTCGCCCATTGATTCCACGCACGCAGTGACCGATGTTGAGACTGAAGTTGATAAAAAACCTATCCGGTTTACGGCCAAGAAGGTGGGAGAGGTCATAAACAAAATGTCGAGAGGTAAATCACCTGGTCACGACAGTCTCAGCATCGAGCACTTGAAATACGCAGGTGTTCACCTGCCTAGAGTTTTGAGTATGTTTTACTCGCTTTGTCTGAGCCACTGCTATTTGCCCGCGGATCTCATGAGGACAATAGTTTCTCCTATAGTTAAAAATAAAACCGGTGACATCTCGGACAGGAACAACTATAGACCGATCTCTTTGGCCACTATAATGGCAAAGGTGCTCGACAGTCTGATTGATTCGCAGTTAGAGACATATATAAAATCGCATGACGCTCAATTCGGTTTTAAGCCTGGACTTTCTACGGAGACCGCAATCCTCAGTCTTAAACACACTGTTCGATATTATACTGAACGGATGACTCCTATTTATGCTTGCTTTCTCGATCTATCTAAAGCTTTCGATCTCGTATCCTACGATATCATGTGGAGAAAGTTGAGGGAGCAGGGGGTTCCGTCTGAGTTGTCACAAATGTTGCAATATTGGTATAGGAACCAAGTAAATTGTGTAAGATGGGCAAACGCTTATTCTGACGAGTATGGGTTGGAGTGCGGGGTGAGACAGGGTGGTCTAACATCGCCCCGGCTCTTCAATCTTTACATTAATGAACTCATCGTTGGCCTCAGCAGTATGCGTGTCGGATGCTGGATAGATGATGTGTGTATCAATAACATAAGCTATGCTGATGACATGGTACTGCTGGCGCCAACGATGGGGGCACTCAGAAAAATGATCGGTGTGTGTGAAGCGTACGTCAAAAATCATGGGCTAATATACAATGTAAAAAAGAGCGAGTACATGGTATTTAAGGCCGCTAGTAAATGTCCAACCGAAGTACCGGACCTCTTATTAAATGGGGAAAAGCTCAATAGGGTTTATAAGTTTAAATATCTCGGACATTACATTACAGACGACCTTAAGGATCATGTCGATATTGAAAGGGAGCGTAGGTCGCTGGCGGTGAGGTGCAACATGTTGGCCCGTAGGTTCGCTCGCTGTTCTTACCAAGTAAAGATAACGTTATTTAAAGCGTATTGCCAGAGCTTATACACGAGTAGCCTATGGACCAGCTACACGCAGAAATCCCTTAGCGTCCTACGAGTCCAATATAACAACGGGTTCAGGGCGCTGTTGGGCTTGCCTCGTTTCTGTAGTGCGTCTGAAATGTTTGCTCAGTCGCATACAGATGGCTTCTTTGCCGTGTTACGCAAGAAAACAGCTTCACTGCTGGAACGAATACGGGCGAGCCCAAACAGCATCCTGAAGACAGTTGCGGAAAGGCATGATTCTCCGATGATGAAGCACTTCCTGCTGTTGGTTATTGGGTTATTTGAGTGATTTACCACAATGAATCACTGAATTATTATTACAAACAATATTTATTGCGTACAAGACGACCGTTCTTAGAAATAGCACATGTCAAGAGAACAAAACCACAGATAAAACAAAATAAGAGGTTTTGTCTTGTTGGAGTTGCCAACATGCTGGGGGCGCCAGAGAAAGGAATGTTTTCTAAATATTTAAGTTAATGTACTCGAAAAATATAAATTCCGTATTATTTGCATCCAGCATATCGTCAATTACATCGTTTGTCAAAATAAAATAATAATAAGTAAGTATCATTTTTCTTCTGAAAGATACATTATAGTTTCTTGTAACAACGCATTATCGTAGTTTATTAGAGAAAATTAAAAATATAACTTATTCAAAGGGTAAAACACATATACCACTTAGTGATCTTTTATAAATCTTTCTATTAGGTGTTATGACATCCACAACACGCGTTTTGTTGTCTAACCCTGGATAGACCTTTATGACTCTGGCCATAGGCCAAGTTAGAGGTGGGGCATTAGGAACTAGAGATGTACCGACTAGTCGCCGACTAGTCGGTAAAGCCGACTAGTCGGCCATTTTTGTAGTCGGCGACTAGTCGGCGATTAGTCGGCTAAATCCGCCGACTAGTCGGCCAACTTCTGACTCATGTTAATATGCTTAAAAAATTTAGTGATTGAAATGAAATTGTATCTTTACTCTTGTTATTATATGAATAACAGTTTCAGTTTACAATACAATTTAATAATTGGTAGAAAATTTAAATAGTAACTCTTCCTATAGTCTTTTATAAAATAACAAAATATAGGTTAAAGCAAATAATCCTTGGTAATAAGTAGGTTCAATTAAACATAAAAAATAGGAACTCTTCCTTTGACATCCCAAAGTTATTCAATCTCGAAATTAATAAGGATTAATAAGAACCTACTGCTGGTTACATTATAAGTAATTTTTAAACTAGAATATTTAAGGTTAATCCTACAATGTAATTGTTTGTTGTCCTTAATAAAGAGAAAAAAAAAACCTAATTGAAGCATCAGTTGTGAATGTTTGCTCGTAGTATTTGCCTTTTTTCCCCTGACCACCACGAGAAATAACTGCTTGAAACTGATTGCACTTCACTTTACTGCTACCTTCTCCCTCTAATTCGTCAAAAAAAAAACCAAATGCGTGATTCCTTTTTCGACATGACGCAAACAATCTTATTTAGTTAATTTCACTATTAATTCAATTATTTGCACTGTGTTAGCTTAGTGATTGAACGTTATATATTCTTTATTTCATTAAACACCAATAAAACACACAGTGTGAGGAGAACCCACTTACTTATTTGCTTATGATTGTCGATGTATAAAATTTGAAAATTAAAATGTAGATTCGTTATTGGCTGTAAGTTTAGTTACACGGTAATTTAATAACTAATAAATAACTAGAGCTGTGAATCTTGTAATATAAAAAAAGAAATCGTCATCACCCGGATTTTACCGAAAGTAATAATCGGCCTGGCCGACTAGTCGGCCGACTAGTCGGCCATTTTGCTGCCGACTAGTCGGCTAGTCGGCTAGTCGGCCAAAGTCATAGTCGGCACATCTCTATTAGGAACCCTTAATATAACCAAATCACCAACTTCAACGTTGGTTTCACTGTCACGCCATTTAGGACGAGACTGAAGAGCATTTAAGTAGTACTTATGCCAAACATTCCAAAAGTGGGATTTTATTTTGTTACATCTCTCCCAAAACTTCAGCCTGTTTGTAGGTACGTCTACAACTTCTTTTTCGGGAATAGAAGTAAGTTCTGTCCCTATTAACAAGTGACCTGGTGTAAGGTAGCTAAAGTCATTTACATCTCGAGCTGATACAGGTAACAACGGTCTAGAATTGAGAACCGCTTCTATCTGACATAAAATTGTACTCAATTGTTCGTATGTTAGTACATAACTCTGTATTATGCGTTTTAGATGAAACTTCATGCTTTTCACAGATGCTTCGGCAAGGCCAGCGAACACTGGTGAGTAACTTGGGGTAAAATGAAAGGCTATAGCTTGTTGAGTTACATAATCCAACACCCGTGCTTGATGACTTTGCGAAGCATGAAGTTCATACAATCGGGTTAATTCGTTCCTTGCCCCCTTGAAGCAACCACCATTATCGCAGAACACGTCTGTTGGTAGGCCACGTCGCGCTATGAAGCGTTTAAAACAAGCAAGGAATGCGTCAGTACTTATGTCCGATGAAAGCTCTAGATGGACGGCCTTTGTTACGAAACAGACAAACACACATATATATCCTTTTGTCTGTACAGCTCGTCGCACGCGTGAGTTTTTGACAGGAATGGGACCCGCGAAATCTATGCCAATCTTTTGAAAAGGGCGGCAGGCAGTTACTCTCTCAGATGGCAAGGAACCCATTAACTGTTTAGCGCATTCTGCTTTCATTCTAAAACAAAGTAAACATTTATAAATTATCTTCTTTACATGTTTGTAACCATTTACAATCCAGTAAGATTTATTTAAGCTAGATAATAATAATCTAGGAGCAGCATGTAACAATCTTATGTGCTCGTGGTGTATAATAAGCTCAGTGATACGAGATGCTTTAGGCAATATGATCGGGTGCTTTTGAGAAAAAGATACCGAGGAGTGCTCAATTCTACCGCCTACACGAAGCATATCTTCACCGTCTAAAAACGGGTGCAAAGGTTTCAAAGAACCCTTGATATTTTCGCAGCCGTTACGTAAGCTATTTATTTCGTCTTTAAAATAGATGCGTTGCTCGTGTTGAATGATCTTATGCAAAGCAGTTCTATATTCGCAAGGTAATAAGTAAGTATTCGAAACCCTGTTATTCTTATTTTTTATATTATGACAAAATCTGAGAATGTAAGCCATTACTCGTGTCATTTTATTTAAATCAGAGAATTTATTGATAACTTGATAAACATCGTCATTGGATTGAACTACAAGAGAAACCTTAGTATTGGAGGACGCAGGAGGCTGCTTCATCTCAGGTATGTCAATTAGAGATGGTGACGTATTTTCAAAATCATAATTGCCGTCTTTTAAAAAGCAAGGACCTGTCCACCATTGCTCGCAGTTAATCAGCTCGTCAGGGTCCACTCCTCTGCTCACGTGATCTGCGGGGTTCTCCTTGGAAGCCACGTAGAGCCAGCGCCACTTAGCGGTACTCTCTCGAATTAACTTAACCCTGTTCGCAACATATGCGTTGAGTTTCATGGGCTCCGTGGCTATCCAAGCAAGCGAAATTTGTGAGTCAGAGAACAAGAAAACCTCATCAATTTTAATTTTCAAGTTGAGAGTATCATAGACTCTGTTTATTAACTTTGTTAGCAAAAGCATTGCATTAAGCTCAAGTCGCGGTATAGTTAGTACCTTATTATTGCGGGGGTTAATTCGAGATTTAGAGCAGAGTAAAGAAATAGTAACATTACCTGAGTCATCTACCACCCGAAGGTATACACAGCAGCCATAACCGGTTGTGAATGAAGCATCAGCAAAGCCGATGAGTTGCACAGCGACTGCCTTGCTAGGAATATTTATATTCCTTTGAACAATAAACGCTTTCATATCCGATAGTTTTGAAGCAAAAGTAAGCCATTCAGTTTTTAGATTTTGTGGAAGGATCTCATTCCATCCTATTTTTTCTGACCATAGTTTTTGCATAAAGGCCTTTGCTTTCATAATAACAGGAGACATGAATCCTAGTGGGTCATAAAATTTAGAGATATAGCTTAAAACCTGTCTTTTGTTAGGGGATTCAATTTCAAAATGTTCAGGACATGATATTACAAAACAATCTTTAGAAATATTAAGTGTCATACCTAAAGTTTTAATAAAAAGATCATTCTTTTGTAAATCTAAATTATCAAAGTGTTGTTTATCTGGCGAAATATCTTGTAATATTTCTTGACAGTTAGATGCCCATTTATGAGTAAAGAAATTACCTTTACTTAGTAATTCGCATAATTGTTTTTTAGCTTCGATGACCAAATTAATATCTGAGTTTGAATAGCAAGCATCATCCACATACGTGCAGTTTTTTAAAACATAAGAGGCTAAAGGAAATTCGTCCTCATGTAATAATGCAAGTTCATACAAACAGCGCGTGGCAAGAAAACTTGAACTCTTTTGGCCATATGTTACTGTATCCAACCGGATACATTTTATATCATCATTAACATTGTCCCTCCACAAAATATTTTGTTAGCAAGTGTGAGCAGGATTAACATTGACACAGCGAAACATGCGGCGTATATCAGTGGAAAACGTGTATTCACCAAAGCGAAACAAAAGCATAATGTCAAACAGCTCTTTTTGAACAGGAGGTCCATTGAGTAACAAATCGTTAAGAGATATTTTCTTATCAGTTCGCATAGATGCATCAAAAACCACCCTTGTCTTAGTAGTCGTGCTATTTTCATTGATAACAGCATGGTGTGGCAAAAAATACAAAGGATCGTTGCGAAAATCTAATGAATTGAAATCGACATAGTGGCCATGGCCTAACTCTATGTATTCATTAATAAACTTTTCATACTCGGAAAGTAAGTTGGGGCTTTTTTGCAACTTTCTTTCAAGATTGAGAAACCTGTAGTAGGCAAATTCAAATGAATTACCAAGAGAATCATTAATTTCGCTCAATGATAATTTTAAAGGTAAATCTACTTGAAACTTATTATCTTTCAGGACTGTCGTTGTTTTAAAAACATTTTCACACAAATCATGCTCGGAAAGTTTCTCAGTGTAAGTTTCAGGTACCTTTTCAGTTTCAAAAAAATGTTGTATAGTGTCATTAAAATCAGATTTACAATCTAGACATAAAAGTGAGACCTTACTTGTGTTCCGATTCGTAGCCTGTGGCAAAGCACCGCCTATGACATGACCAAACCTTGTGTTAATGAAGCATGGTTGCAGGTGTTGCTCTTTATTAGATTGCCAAGCAGGTTGCTGAGTAGCTCTTTGCTCTGGTAGTAACACCTGAAAAAATACATCGGCTCCAAGTAACATGTTTATCTCGGCTGGTTTATGAAAGTCAGCATCAGCCAATGTCATATCGGAAGGAATAAACATTGAAGTTGTGTCCACTTTATATTGGGGTATTTTGCAAGTGATTTTGTCTAACACATGACAGTTTACAGTGACTTGGTAAGGTGTAGCCAGTGAGAACACTTCTAAAGGAATAGAATAATTAGAAATGTTATTAGTCTCGCTCACTCCTACAATATTTGTACCATCCTTGTTAGGTGTAATACCCAAAACATCAATAACTTTACTTGTTACCAAAGAAATCTGTGAAGCTGAGTCCAAAATAGCTTTCACATGAACCTCGGTGCCAGTCCTGGAATAAAGCTTTATTCTTACTGTGGGAAGTAAGACCCTGTTAGACTCTGTGTTTGAAATTAGCGTGATTGGGCCTGATTCTCGTTTTTCGTGATGTAGTAGTGTATTGTGTGCTTGTTTGCACATACTACATCTAAAATGAAATCGGCATTTACCACGATGGGGATTCAGACACACATTGCAGAGTTCTTTTTCGTTAGCAAAGTCGACTCGTTGTGCAGAAGGCAAGGTTTTGAACTTATTGCATGCATATAATCTGTGTTCTTTGGACTTACAGTACAGACACGTCGAACTTGCTTCACTTGCAGATTCGCAGCAATGTTTACCACTGCCTTGGAGACTTTCCCATACTTTTGCGGCTCTACGTTCTCCAATGCCAAAGCTCTTTTTTCCATAAATTGGATAAAATCATCAACACTGGGATTGATATCGGTGCTCCTTTCAAGTTGATAGGCGCGTGCAGAGTGTAAATCTAATTTGCGAAAAAGAATGGTTAGCACAATTGGATCCCAAGTGGTGATGTTAACATCTAAATTCCGGAGACTGGACAAGGACTGTTTAACAAGAGAAACAAATTCTCGAATGTTGATTGGGTTTGAATTTGGTAACACGTTTAAATCAAGCAACGTACTTATATGATCACTAATTATCCTGAACTTATGATTATATCGAGAGTCGAGAAGCTTTAGTGCCTCATTGTAGCTACTTGGCTCTATCGGTAAATTTTTAATTAGGTCCAAGGGTTCTTTTTGTAAAAATGATCGTAGATAGTAAAGTTTTTGTATGTTATCTATTGAAGAGTCACTGTGTACGACTGCCCTAAATAAGTTAATGAATGGTGTGTAATCTGTGTACTTACCAGAAAATGATGGTATTTTAATTTCTGGGAGCCTCGTACGCACCTTGTGCTCATTGCCAGGGCTTGTATTAGTACTGTTCACTTGAATTGCGTCGTTCAAAATAGTCAGAGAGAGGAAATACCTTTCTTCTACCACGGCAATGTCCTCAGCATCTCTTTCATCTAGAGCGAGGATGGCCATGTTGCATTTCTCATACTGTCTAAAGGTATTGACAAGATGGTCACGTTTTGTTTTTAATAAAGGTATGTTAGCTATGTTTGCTACATCTTGTGTAAAAGTGTGCACCCTGGTAATTGACGCCTTGGCGTAACCTCGTGCAGCCTTTAGGCTCTTTATATCACTTTCTTCAGACATTTTCGTGATTGGCGTACAAAACAATACTACGCATAAAAACTGTATAAACTAGATATAAAAATATTGTAAAATCTAGCGTCCAAAATAAAATTTTCAAAACAAAACTGTCACAAACGGATGTCAGTGATGAAACGAAGGATGTATGAAGATCGACTGAAGTTTGACCGATGACCGAGCGGTTGTATGATGACCGATGACCGATGACAGACTTCTCTTCTTTTTGCTTCCGTTTCCGTCAGTTTGATTAATTTTGACAGTGATGTCTGATGTCGTTTTAATGATTGACAATGATGCCCAACGTCACGAAAATTATTGCGTGACAGCGTGGTACATACGTCATTGTCTTTTCTGGTATTTGTTGAAATTATGATGCTCTCGGCGTGTGAAAAAAATATGGCGGCGTCCTGTCCGGTATTGTTCGAAGATTGCGTCTTCGGTCTGATAGTTTTTGCAGGCTCGAAGACGATGATTCTTTTTCCTTGGCTCGAATATGGCTCTTGCTAGATTGTTTGAGCAATTTACCTCGATGAATCACTGAATTATTAATGCAAACAATATTTATTGCGTACGAGACGACCGTTCTTAGAAATAACACATGTCAAGAGAACAAAACCACAGATAAAACAAAATAAGAGGTTTTGTCTTGTTGGAGTTGCCAACACCTGCAGCTGCTGATCAAGCAGAAGATATAGTGTCTTGATGTGTGCTCAGGGGCTGAAGGAAGTGTTACACTTTTTGTGATGGAAAGATTGATTGTGCATAAATTAGTTTACTTAATATTTCTTATCCTGTACTAATATAGTTTTTAAGAATTACTAACAAAACTGGATCAATGTTATCTATCTTGAATAAATTAAATTAAATTAAATTAAATTAATATTGTTTTACTGTTTAATATTTACGTTGGTGAAAAGCAATTACCCTTCGATAAAAAACTGAAATGAAATTTAATAAGTTAGTTCCTAAAGTGACGCTAGTGCCATCTCTCCATGATGTAAACATCTCATGACAAGAAAACTGCTCATTGGTTCTTAACAAACGTCTTTTCTTTCTTTCTTTCTTCAAACGATCGAACACGATAAATAAATTGATTACTACAAAACAGTTGTCAAAAACTAAAGCAGTTATTTTCGTGCACATTTTGTATTGTACAATTGTTTTGCTATTACAAATCAACTTTTATTTATTTAAATGTGATGAATTAGACATCGAAGGGATAAGTATATGAGGAATCATAGATTTTTCTATTTAGGGTTCATGGGCACATGCTCAATGTTAATTTAACAAAAACCAGGCAGGTCAGAATTCAATAAAACATGCAACTGTCCCGTACATACATAGGATGAAACAAATAAAAGTAATACATAAATTTTCCGCAAAAATATATTATCTCCTTTTTATTATTTCCTTTCATATCCTAAAAATGATTTAGAAAAAGACTGCTTACTCTCAGACTAATTCCCGTTTTCAGCATTATAGTTCATTGAACTTCGGATAAAAGGTCCTTAGTATAAATCAAAGGCATTTGGCAGTTTTGCGAGAGGCATAAAACTTTATGCAATATAGAAATTGAAACCAGTAACTCTAAACCTTATCAAAATTCATAATATAATATAATATTCTTTTAAGTTTTTAACTATAGGTAGGCTTATTGGAAGAAGAATTGAAAATGGCTTATGTTTATGGGGAGTGTCGCGCGTGTCGGTATTTAGAAAGAAAGAAAAAGCATTTATCGGAGGGAAACCACAAATACACAATAATTTTAATTTATACACATAAATTACAAACAAACAAAAGTAACATTATACAGAGTGTTGGGAAGGTGGGTCCAAATCCTTAGGTGTTACAATAGACCACCAAGCTAGAACATTCTGAGGTAAACAATTTTTAGACCGAGCGTGTTTATTTTGGGGGAAATTCAGGTTTCATGTCTGCCAATCACTGCGTACGTCTGCAGTGTGTTACCAGGGCCCCTATTTTTGAATCACTCGCTTGATATGGCGTGTGCTTTTCGTTCGAAAACACATTAAAAATCAACGGAAATTATACAAAATCTAGACGTGAGTACTCATAAAATTGAGCAATGATTTTAAAATCCTTTTTGTGAAGATTACAACTGGTTTTCATTTCTAAATTCGACTTTAATCATTGAATATCACTCGCCATCTTAACGCGAGTGATTCAAAAATAGGGCTCCAGTGCTAAGTTATCTGTAAAGTAAATTTATTAAGAATTGATTATAATTTTTGTAAAAGTAGAAACCTGATACCCATCACATTTATACTGTGGCAATAAGGATGTGTTTTACGACATAGTTTATTTTCCGTATAATGAAGAAGAAGGTAGAAGTGGTTGAATTTTGTATTTGGGCTGATATTAATTCAGGAAGCAGTTTTTTACTGTCTTACTATCTAAGTTAGGTAGTAGTTATTGGTAGTTTTTTAGCAATCATGGAATCTTTTATACCCTAAAAGCTATTTAATTATAGACAGTTCGTTTTTATTTATAGTGTCCTTTGTGCATCATGGTGTAAAAAGAAGTCAGAATTTAAAATATTTCATTATTTTTAATATATTATATACCTAAAGCACTTATAAGTTTTACAGTTGTATAGAATAATAAAACGAGCGAATAAAAAATAACTTGGCGACTGATGATGACGTACTGTTTTAATCACTTGAGCGGTATGAATTTGAGTAAGCGAATAATTAACTAAACTAACGACGAATATTGATTAATAATGAAATCCAGAACGAGCTTACAACAAGTGGGCTTTGTTATATCCATTTCAGATATAAAAATACTATCCGGGCGACTAAATTACTAACTGAGCAACTAGAAATACAGAGGGGGCAGCTGTAATATTAAGATATTTTCGATTTTTCCAATTGAGGTTTTACATAACGAAATACAAAAAAGTTCATTCTGAGCAAAGTTTGTGAGCTGCTGTATTAATGATTATTGGTTACTGATATTCTATTTGAGGTCTTATGTTTTATATTTTATGCAAACTATAAAATGATTATTATTAACTTTTAATATACCTTAGTAAACATACTTACATAAAATAAGCAAAATAATTGTCATGTAACTTTTTGCACAATTTAAATGCTTACATACATAATTATAGTATATACGGAACCCTTCGTGCGCGAATCCGACTCGCACTTGGCTGGTTTATTATTATTTGATTTAGGTAAACGCAAATTGATTATTATTACTTTTTCGTAATACATTGTTTAATTTATTTACCTATAAGAATATTTAGTGTATCTTCAAATAGTATTTTCATAAGATGATTTTTTATTTAAATGTGGCCTCATAATACGCTACTTCGATTAGTATTTTTCAAAGTAGTTTTTGCATTCGAATCACTTCATATAAGATTAAATACCGCTCAGTTTGAAAAATCCATTTGCCAAATATTGAAAAAAATGCAGGTCGTAATGTTGACACTCAATCAAAAATTGGGTCGCTCATATATTATAAAGCTTCTCATTTTGTATTTAAAGTAACTAAAATTATTCTTTATTAGTTGCTGATCTGTTGATTTCTCGTCACTCGCACTCAGTCGCTCACTTAGTAATTCTATAACCTAAATTAAGTATTTTTGACACTTAAAACATTAATTTACAGTCGCTTGTTTAAATACTACCCTTGGAAATGTAATAGTTGCGGTTATCGGCAGTGCTAGATTGAATACGGAAAATAAAAGTTTTAGTGACCACTAAATAACCAGCAACCAATAATAACCAGCGATAAGACCGCCAATATTGTACTTGTGATCGTCTGTTTTAATGTTTTGTTGTGTCCTTTTTTGTGCAATAAAGAATATTTATTATTATTAAATAATGTTTTAGGTATATGGATCGTATAACCCGTTTCCACCTAAGAGATATGTACAGAACAGGAATTTGTATTGCCAGCTGCAGTAAATAGAAATAGTGAAATGCAGCTAGCCATAATATTTAGTCTCAGAATAATGCTTATGATGTGGTATTAAATATAGAAAACAAAGATGTGTCGGTACTAGAAATGTGGCTTGTGCTTGAACTATTGTTATTAGAACAAGAAACTTTAGTCACCCATCCACTGATATATCTGGCAACAATAAATATTTATAATCAATCATGTCATACCACTTTAATATTTGATAAAGTGCCTAGTTGTTATTAGCATTATCTATCCAATTATTATTTATTTAGTATGGGTCTCGTGAATCCCTATGGTCCCTTGAATCTAGACCAAGCACTTGCTTGCGACTAAGACCTGAAGATAAGAAGAAGCCTGTTCACTCTAACTTTGAATAGATCCGGATTGTTATCACTAGGAAACACCGACGCGGGCAGCGAGTTCCACTCCTTGGCCGTAATTATAAATTATTAAAATGAAATGACGTTCCTTATTTGAATTATTCGTTGGTTAGTGCCTATTTGTCTATGGTGAATCAGGCCCTTATTGATATGAAAGTGGTTATACACTAGTTCATGCGATTCCTCTTCTATATTTTTATCGCACAAAATAAAGATATTATTGATTTATTGAGCAAAATTATCTTCATTTTGGGCTTTAGGTGTAGTCGAGTTAAAAAATACGTATCAAAACATCGTTATAAAATTTAACGAAAAATGATTTGATATCGGCAACTATACAGAGCAGCAGGGGAAGCGGAATAAAAGAAAACTGAAGGCCCTCATTTTTATGTGAGTTTTATTCCTGAAGAGCATAAACTACGAGGTATTGTGGTGTACTTAACGTCACTCTTTGTCGGTAAAATATACCCTTCAGTTGTAAAATTCTTTGTATTATTTTTATGGTATGATATTTTCAATATTAAGAGAACTTTTTAGATTCCTTTCACGTGGCTATATAACTTATAGATGTTTACTGGCTGAATTGATCAACCGTTGATATATCTCAGGTACTCTGATGTAAGTTTTATAAGGAAACACTTAAGTAATGTGACATGAAGAAATGAAAATTTCGTCCTGATAAATAAATTAAATGGGTAAATAATCAGTTAAAATGCGTTATAGTAAAGAATACATTGTGTTGAATGCCCAAAAATAATACTTACAAACGTACCTAACGCAAAATTATCAGCAATAATGTTGCCTCAAGTTACTTCGTTATCACTGCACTGTTAAAATTTTTGAAATATACACTTTGACTAGCTGTTTGATAATTTCGCACCCACTGTTGTCGGTAGCGTGGCCGAGCGGTCTAAGGCGCTGGTTTAAGGCACCAGTCTCTTCGGAGGCGTGGGTTCGAATCCCACCGCTGCCATGATCTTTTTGCATGCACATGGGAGTTTTATTTTATTTCAGTGTTGAAATAGAGCTCAATGTGCCTGTACAAAAAATATTATCTTTTCAGAGATTTAGATTCCATGAAAATGGCAGTAAACTATTAACAACAAAAATATTTATACCTATTTATTCCTATCATGGTATGATATTTTCCTTTCAATTTGTATTCCTGATAGCTTAAACTATGACGTAAAATTTATTTAGTATCATCATTTAGTTAATTTTCCAATACAAAATACCTTATTTTTTGCTCAATCATATAATTACTGATATTCACTAACGTTCTATTTCTACTGCTGATTCTGGGCCTAGGAAATAAAAATATTCTTATGGCTCCTACGCATTTCGCTACACGTTTCCCGACGAACAAAATAAATTTGCTACATATCTTAATGTATGAACCGCTATCTTATTTTCTTCACAATACAGTTCAAAATTGCTGATTAAAATAATAGTCATCACGTGGCATCTTTACAACAAACCAAAATTCGTTGAGCTATTTTTGCATTCCGTTATTTTTGGGTGCGGTGTCAAGTTAAAATGGACCAGTCATGTTGAACATCCATAATATCTTGACCTATATTAAGGTAAATTTTGCTTCTAGTGAGAGGTCAAGTTATATTGACTTTTAGCATAGTCGATATGTCAAAAGCAGATGACAATGGACGCCGGAAAGGGAAGTCAATGTCAAGCTCGGTCGCTACCATTATCAAGTGGCGAGGGAGTGGTTTTAAACGTAGGTCGGGAATTTGATTTGTTTTGTTTAATTTAATATTTTTTTTTTATATAAAATTAATGCTTATTTTCCTTGGTCACTCAATCACGCGTGTCCGGATGGACCGATTTCTCAAATATTTTTTGTTGAGTTTGTAATTGTCAGGAGAACGTTCTTATAAATGCAAAAAAATACGAAAATTTCAGAAAATTTCAAAATACTTTAATTAATATAGGACAACGTCAGTTGGGTTGGATTTTTGTTAAGAAGTATGAAATGTGGTTTAGTTTTGTTCTTTCGGGCACTTCCTCATTTGGTTGGTTGTTAAATTACAATATTCTCATCATTCACTTGCCCTGTTCCCAGTTTATCTGGGGTCGGCGCAGTATGTTTTATCACTCGTTACTGAATCATCCACAAATAAATATTAATTACATTACAACATTCTGAAATATTTATAATATATCGTTTAACAATCAGCATGACACTATTCCTAATTGCCTGAAAATACTGTGACGACTCGTAGTATGAAAATCGATGTAAAAAGGCTTTATTTATTTCCTAGATATAGGTCAGAATAATTGGCATTTCATTCATTTATCGTGAAGTGGGAGAGTGGAATTAAGTACAGGAGCGTATTGCGATCTTGCTCAATCCAGGCAGTTGAATTCCCACCCAGCTAGCTGAGTCACCAAATTTGTATTGCGCTCCATCCAACTTTAAAACAATTTAAAGTAACTATTTCTCACTTATATGGTCGAAAATTGCTTGGAATTAAGATATCGCCATACGAAGATTGCTTATCTATTCAAAAGCAGCAGTTTAACTGTCAAAGCGAGATCGCAATACGCACCCGCAGTGCCACAGTACCTACCTATTTAGCACAATGCACTATTTAACATTCCCTCAGGGATACACAATCAAATTAGCCACATATGAAATAAAATTTCCTTACAATAATATACCTTGGTTATAATTATCAGCATTTAAAACAGATAATACACACAATTACAAATAGATTTCTTATCTTTATCACATCCTATCAACAAGTACTCCTGATCCGTATCGTATCGTGTCTTCTGTCAATATACCGTTTTCCCTCATGCATGTAAGTACGATGGCGTTACCTGTCCCTTATATTCCCAGTACACTCCATGACAGCCTTCTCTCCAAAACACTTCTAGATGGCAAACTTATTATGTAACTCCTTAACCACTTGCCAGGCGAAACACAACCTAATTCCTTACCGCATAAAGATTATTAAATCTCTTGATGATGTAAATAGAGTTGCCGCAAAGTGTTGAAAGGCACCAATCTGGCACCCGCTCAGTTTCTAATTTCGACTCTATTCTTTAAGACATACAGGTCAAACTAACGAAGAGCTGGTTAAGAAGAGTGGCAACATTTTCTGAATGATTACCATATTCAGTGAAATATATTAGTCGGGTAGTGTGGGACAATAAGAAAAGGCTGAAGGAGCGATTTGTTCTTGGAAACTTAAAAGAGATAGTGCCTGGCAGGTGGTTAGTGAAGCTCATATATTATGGTTACTGGTTGATCTTAATTTTCCTAATAACTTTGATGATAGGTAAAACGCTTCATTGAGACTTCGCCTGCGGGGTACAGGGGCGTGGGGGGAGGCGATAGCGGGTCGCGCATGGGGTGCAGGCGGCGCGGAAACAACCGCTCTCGTCTCCCCTGCTCCCCTTTACCCCGCAGGCGAGGTTTCAATTTCGTATAGTTTGCTGCGACTTCGTCCGCCCCTATTTTCATTTTATTTACTCCACCCGTTCCTTTTAGTCGTAGCGTGAGTTTTTATAGCCTAGCCATCTCCAAAAAATATCAGAAATTAACTTTATCTTAAGTTGTATGATTATTATTAGGAACTTGTATAAAACATTACAAATCTAGCTATTAGATGAACAATAGACTATACATCCGTTCCCATGCAAACAAACAGTTTAGGTAAAAGTGCAATCAAAACAGTACAAAATGGAATAACATAACACTATGTTTACTAAAAAGCTATTTCAAAGCTTCGCTCTGCAACCGTTTAGCGGAGAAAATAAAACATCCTGTGCGCTCTGATAACAGCACGTCAAGGTAAACACCGCTGTATCTTATGCAGTTGTGATAAGAGTTATTTTTCAATAAAAATGAATAACCTAATGTGCTGGCGACTGTACATTGTAACGATATAGGTCGTTGGGGAAACACGTGTAGTTCATCAGTGAGTTTAGGGTTCCTTGTCATACTTAGAAGACACATTTTAGTGGACAGTTATCTAGACAAAATAGAAATTGTATTCTTATCCTTGACCTTTTTTTCGTCTGGCAACATTACAGCTAACAGCTGATCAACTTTTGTCCCCTAAAATAATTTTAATTTAATTAGTTTTTAAGTGTTTAATAGGTCAAAAACGTAAGAAAAACGTTTAATAATAGTATTCTGTGAGTGTTTTGTGATAATCAGTGTTTAAAAATACGTATTTAGTGCTAAGTGCTACGTCAGTGATAACCGGTCAATGACATAGCAAAATTCAAATTGTGATTCGTTGTCATCGCTTTCATTTCATCAAATCTAGTATTATAACCGTGTGAAATTAACATATCACACGTTTATGACCTTATTTTTATGAATATCTATCTGACAAATACCTGAGAAGTTTGTGTTTCTATCGCGTTGAGGTTATAACTTTGTTTACATTCTATAAATAGCCTCGAGTTGGTCGAGCGGCACCTTGGTTTACGTTTTGTTTTGATATACCACATAATCTTGTCGAATTGCCGGTTGATAAATTTAAGAAACACGTTAAAAACACGCTTATGTCTAAAGGCTATTATAAGGTTCAAGACTATCTAAACGACACGAATGTGTGGTCCGTCCAGCCTGCACCGACTGATGTACTTACCTTTGATGATTTTGATTTTACGGCAGCTAGTGGTGACTGAGTTTGTTCCGGCGTTTCTTCTCAGCACTTGCCTAATTGTCTGTGTTCTGTCTCGAAGCGCTGGTAGGGCCCAAAAGATAAGGAGACATGTTTCGGCCCTTTCAGGGCACATTTATTTTTATTTTTTTCACTGTATATTTTGACGTTCATAAGTGTCATTTCATGACTTAAATTGAAATAAAGATTTTGAATTTGAATTTGAATTTATCACTCCTACATGCGTTCACTGTCCATTGAAATGTTAAACTTTGTTTTATTGTAAACTAAAATAGTAATAAATCGTTGGTAACTTTTACATAAATACTGATTTTGTACGTTTTGCCTGCAATAAATGCCAAATGGAAAGAAAAAAAATACTTTATGTTGTTTTTCCTATTTTTCCACACAAAACATTGTTTTATTAATGTTAGAAGTTTCTGTGAAGACTCGGCCAGTCTTCACAGGCTGGCTACTGAAAAAGTTTGGGGAAGGCTTTTGGCCAGCAGTGGGAGAGTAACGGCTGTCATAAAAACTATGAATCGTGGGGTAAAACGTTGAACTAAGTAGTCATTAAAAAGGAGGCTTATTTAAGAACATTGTTCTTTGTTCCATCATAAAAAAGTCATATTTTATTTCAAACTGAATATAATATTATTATGAATTAATGATAAACATTATTTCTCTAGATAGTTGTGCAGTGTTTGTGGGAATTCGGGAAATGATGAATCCCGAAAATCAATCATACTGGTGTTATTGGAAATCCGTTTGTATTTACCCTCTAATACCAATATGTACATATTCTCAGAACCGCTTTATTTAATCTGTTCTCTCAAATTTTATGCTTCATGTAATTTATTTTGTTTTATTTTACCAAATGCACTTCGCGCAACAATTTTCAAGGCGATACCGTAATCGTTTTTCAATGGTGAGAGCGTTTAAAATATAGATTTTTTTGGTATTGTTGTTTTTTTACTAAAATATGAGTCATGTCCTGACTATTAAAAAAATTGGTAACACATATTTATTTACCTGACGATTGAATAGTCAACACATCTTATTTTTATCGTATACTGATTTCAGGCTCAAATACCTATGATAATTATGATACTCACAATGACCATGCTACGGCGTAGCAGCTACGAATACTGTCGTAGTCTATTTCTACGAAATTTGCTATGCAGCTGTTTCCACTAAGAAAATTAGAAGATCATTTTGAACACGAGGAGATTTTTATAGAAGAGCAATTACTTAAGAAGCTGGATTTTTTATTTTTTTCAGCACAAATTCAATAAAAGTGTTGAATAAATAGCGTACGGATAATATACAGTACGAATCAGCAAGCTCAAGTGGCAGTGGGCAGGGCACATAGCGCGTAGAACTTATAGCCGATGAGGCAGAAAAGTTCTAGATTGGAGACCCTTTGACCAAACGCGCAGTGTAGGACGTCCTCCGACAAGATGGAAAGACGACCTTGTAAAGATCGCAGGATCGCACTGGATGCAGACCGCTCTGGAAAGCCGTGGGGGCCTATGTTCAGCAGTGGACGTCCTTTGGCTGATAATGATGATTATGATGATGGACAACACATGTCCGACGCATCTGACTTAATGGTTGTATTAAAAAAAAGTATAGCCTTATGTGCTGGTTCCGTACTCTGGTAAAAAGACATAAAGCCACACAACCATGGCTTTAGTCCCAGGTGTGCCATGGAATCGTTTTGCCACCATTTTGTTTGCGAGCATGTCGGATAAGCGGGACATTTGTTATCGATGTCCCGATTTCCTTCTGATCGTAACGCGTTGTTGAATCTAATATCACTTTTCTATAGTCTTGTGAAAATATTTGTTTGTGTAGAGGTGTCTTCTTATTTTGTTTGAGTTAATCGTAACAGTGTCGAAGTTATCCGTAAATTAAATATCGTTTTTGGATCATTGAATTTGAGGAGTAGTTTGGCCTATAATTAAGTGGTCCTGGGTCCCTATTTTTGAATCACTGGCATCAACATGGCATGTGATTTTTCTGTTGTCATGTTTTCTTTGAAAACAATTAGATTTTTTAAATCTGATGAAATCTAAGTGAATCCAAAAAATATACCAGTGGATTGATATTTACTAAATTAAATATTTCAGTAAAGTTGTCTTTTCATTGGTTCTCGAACGAAAATCATTCGGAAAAAAAGAGCTCCTCGCTCGCAAAGAGTCGACTCCAACAAAGTTCGGTCCTCCCGTTTTCGAACTGTAAGTAATTTAATTAAAACGCCTTTTTTATGTTTAAAAAAAATTGAGCGTTGCGTCAGTTTTGCTTCGCATGCATTTATAGCGTAGCCACAGTATACCACAGATAAACTAATTTTGTATAACCTAGCTTGCTATAAGTAGGTAGTCGTTATGAAATGTTAAAAAATACTAAACAAATGGCATATCTAAAATAAAGCTTGATGTGTTTGTTATCATAAAAAAGTTTCGTAGATTTCCTAGAACGAAAGATCACGATGTAAATCCATTCGTTTCAGGATTATCTGAAACCAGAATATTGAGACATCGAAGTATACAAACGTGTAAAGGCTTACTCCAATAAAAAGCAACGTACAGACTGAAAGTAATCTTGTAAGCGGAGGTTTGTAAATACTGGTTTCTATAGAAATCGAGCTTGGCAAAAACCCACAAAGGGATTCAGTGGTTTTGAAGTCAAATCACGTGAGTTCCGGGAAAAAAGAAGTAACGACAGCAAAATATTATCCCTGAAAGTGATCATCGCATTAATAGATTAACACAAGATTTGCTAATTTTGTTTTAAATTAAGTCTGTAAGTAATAGCGGATATTAATGTCGTTTTAAAAGGTACGAGAACATTTAATTTTGTTATGAGATTAATTTTGAAACCATTAAAAAATTGTTAATTTAGATACAGCACTAAAGCAAACGAAAATAAATTAGGAAACGATAATGTAAAGATATAATTGCTTAATTGATATTCGTAAAGGTATTAACGTTTTTTAACTATTTAGAAAATATAGAAATAGACATCATTGCAAATTTATACTTATCAATATTTTCAAATCCACCGTCAAAAACTCTCATTTATTTCAAAATGAACTAGAGTCGCGTAGTCAAAGATAAAGTATGGAAAAAATGGTCCACAGGAAAGAGTGCAAAGGCTGCGATTTCTAAAGACTCGGTACTCTAGACAAGCAATGATCACAGAGATGAGAGACGAGGAAAATGTCACTGAAAAATGTGGTGATTCGCATGAAATGTACGGGGTAAAAGAGGTAAAGTATTTCAACCAGCTTGATATTATGTGAGCACATTTTGATATACAAGAACTATCGAATGGTTTAGATGTTATTACTCGCTTAAGTACTATGAATAGCGTATGGAACTGACGCAACGGACAGAATCTCGTGCGCCATGAATTGACGCCACTTTTCATCAACTCATACAAGTGCTTTCATACTCAAATACCAAATTTCAAGGAATACGTCATATTCTTGTCGTCAAACTTGCGACACATTTTTTGCTTGGCATAGCTTCTTTATGCGATGTAATAAAAACGCACTGTTGATTTTAATCTACGGAATAAAAAAAATCGGTAAATAGAGTCAATTCCGAACAACAATATTACAATATTTCTTCATTTAAAATCATGTGAGTATTTTTTATCAATGTAGATTATTTCATTTAACGTCTAAGTACTATGCGCATTACACGGATCTTTGATGCTCCTTTGTTGTATTGTAGCAATTTCACGACAGCTACCCACAGAAAAAAACGACCGAATGCTGCAAACGACTTTCCTTTGCCCGCCCTTCATCTCGCGAAATTAAAAAAGAAATATCCCGCCAAAGTTTCCTTCTATGTATTCATTTCGTACACACCCCCAAGCACGTAGTCGCTAGCACATCATCCATATTTGTGTATACATTTTCGTAGCAAAATAGCCCTTATTACAACTGTATAAGATACCACAGTATGTATCATGACGTGCTGTTGCCCGTACAAGCTTGCACTCCCGGGCTAGACGAGCCGATCCAGCCAAAAAAGGATAGCAATACTCCTCCTGTGGGATAGAGAAGGACGGAAAAGTGATATTGACCTTGCGCGTGATGACGTCATTTGCGACCTAGCTGCAGCAGCCCTTGTATCCAGGTGAGAGTGTGTGCGTGAACCAGACCCTGAATAATCGGTGTGTGCGTGCCTTCCTCCTATTGGCTGACATAGTGTAAGAAAATTCAGTGCGGAAAATGTTCCATGGTATTTTCTGGATGCTTTACTGTACAAAGTTTGTAATACAAACATTATTAGGTATCAATTCAGTTACCAATCCAATCAATTTCATGGTTAAATGATTTCTTTGGGTTGTTAGATAGCGTAGCATGGTTGAAAATGATTTATTGTGAATTAAATATAATGAAAATCTAGATGTCAAATATAAAAATGAACTAATATTTTTTTCTATGCACCTCCAAAGTGCGGACGATACAATCAGAATTGTAAATACTGATTGGGAAATACATAAATACATGTACATAAATCATAAATGAAATCGAATGCACATACCTAGTTGATATTCCACTGATTAGAACTAAGCGCTTTTCGTCAACTTTTATAATGCGCACAGCAAAAATGTGGAACTCTCTACCCGCATCAGTGTTTCCAGTGGATTATAACCCTAAAATTTTCAAAGTTAGAGTGAACAGGCTTTTTCTGGGTAAGCTTGCTCCATCGTCGTCTCTGTCTATGCCACTGGTCTAGCCTGGAGACAAGAGCGAACCCATTTCAAATAAAAAAAAAACATGAATCATGATACTACTACTACTACCTATATCCTTGTTTTTTTACTTACCAATTAACATACTTTCTTAGATTTTGTGAGGTCCAGCTAAAGCATCGACTGTTTCCCCTGGAACGCTTCAAGCCCCACGAAATAGTCCTACTGCAATCGCCACTACTCTATAACCTTTTCCTATCTCTGTATGAGTGCACACTGACTGGGTGTTTCCCCTATCCGTACAGGGTCGCGTGCAGCCCACATCAGTGTGCGTGTGACATTGATTTCGTTCCTGTAAGAGCAACAGGCTACAGTGTTCAGCGTTATCTACAGTGACGCTCTGTAATTGAAAAGGTTGTAATTAAATTAAGTAGGGTTGGACTTGGGTAGGATAAGATTTTTAGAAGCAACAGGTTCAGGTGTTGTATTGTGTTACAACAACGTCGTATTGATTTTACTTAGTTACTTTCGGGAAACTGAAACTTTTACATGCAAAAACACATAAAAATTAGATTATCTGCCTGTTAACGAAATGTAATTAATTAAGTTAATATCGACTGCTACTGTGTTTGTAAAAACTATGTACTGTACACATGTTTACGTAAATAAATATATCTTATTTTAAATAAAGTCCAAGTAAGAACTATCCAATGAAAAATTCAAATAAAGAACTTCATTTCGTTTATCTTACCGACAAAAATTATGAACCAAAAAACTAGTACCATCGATATGTTTAAAATTTTTAATGTTTAAATGTTTAAATTTTTGGTTTCATATTTCATCTTTTAAAAAAAAGATAGTCAGGCACGGGGGTGTTAGATTTCCACAAAAATTTCCAGGTCTTTCAGATGTTTTTTTTTTCAGGAATTTGTTGACGAGAAATTAAACAAGACATTATTCAAAATTTAAATCATAATAAATATATAGGCGGGTAAGCGGTGGGCGTAATTATTATTAATAAAAATTAATTTCATTTTACCAGTCAAGATTGCTTAGTCGGTAAAATGAAAATCCTTATCTACTTTTATCCTTATCTACTTATACGAGGTTATCGACAAGATCCATAGCACGACGAGATTACTCTAAGATATGATAAAAGCAATTTTTAAGGAGCATTTACTGGACCGCTCTCTGACTTACAAGACCCACTGCAGAAACACAAAACAAAAAGTAAGTTCCCGCAATAACCTACTGCGCCGTCTCTCCTCCACTAACTGGGGAGCAAACCCAACGGTTATGCGCACTACGGGACTAGCTTTGAGTTTCTCAGCAGGAGAATACGCGTGTCCAGTGTGGGCTAGGTCAGCTCATACCAAAGACGTGGACGCAGAGCTGAACGACACCTGCCGCATAGTGACTGGCTGTCTTAAGCCAACCCCAGTCGGTTTGTTGTTTCCTCTTGCGGGAAAAGCTCCACCCAGAGTCCGCAGAGAAGTGACATGTTCGCTTGAAAAACGAAAATAGGAAAGCGACCCGAGACATCCACTCTACGGGCTCTCCTCCGCCAAAGGTCGGTTGCGAAGTCGCAAAAGCTTCCTGCGATCTACGCAGCCTACCGACGAAACCCCCAATGAAATGAGGTGCAGGCTTTGGGCAAGCGAGTACCCACACTCACTGTACCCCCCGATTAAAATCTGCCTCCAGGCTATAAGGAGCCTTGGCCAATCAGGCCAGGTTGGTCGGAGCAAAGATAACCTGTGTCGGTGGGGGTACTCAAGTAGCGCAGACGCTAGCTGTGAATGTGGAGAACCCCTGCAAACCATGGCCCACCTCACTAACTGTCCCGCGTGCCCGACCGCCTGCTCGCGTGAGGACTTACTTGTAAGTAACCAGAGGGCTAACACGGTAGCCGCTTTCTGGGCAAGTAAGATATAGCCCGTATTCTTGCCGACACGAAAGAAGAAGAAGAAGAAGGAGCATTCACACTGCAAGCTTTTATTTGATTGACTGCAAATATGATGCCTGTAGAAAATTCTTTAAAGCATTCAGTTCACCATTATTACTCGTACTTCCTTTGTATGTGTTAGAGATTTATTTTTGATACCAAATACGCTCCATTTACTACACTCAAGTACTTTAAAATTAGGAATGCTTCATTTTGATAAAGCAATAAGTTTTTTCATGTTCTCTAAAGTTTTTCATGAACTTGTTAAGCTCTGTTAGCCGTAAGTGTGTATTCTACTGTAGTTATTTCTATGCTTTCAAACGCATTATAAATCTCCGAGTTTTGATATTTTCTGATGTACCGACGAAAACGGTCCATAATATTGGTGAATCAAATGAATTGAGATTATGGGCATTGTGATTTCACCTACACTCGTCTGAAACATTTTAATTTTGTAAATTACTTCGCTAATAAATTAAATTAGTTCTAAATACCCTTGATTTGACTTTTATTAAGCTTTCCCAGCTATTTTATCAAGATTAAATTGATAAAGTGTCTCTTCCATAGAAATATTAATGGAGGGCTCTTCCTTAAGGTTTGTTTGGATTCACTATTATTGTGCTCCATTCTACGATGTTATTTTAACAAGTTCAGAAAAGCGTCAATAGTGTGGTAGTATTTTGATGAGCGTTTTACTGATTTTTGACATACTAATTTTATCACTATGAGATCAAATGTTTTTTCAAACCAGACTTATAACTGCGCAACAGTATAACTTCAAAATGTATTTTATAGTTAGATCTAAATTAAATGCAAAAATATAATATACACATAAATTATTATTTCGTTTGTTATTTAATACATTTTCAATTAAACTTCGAAATCATGTGAAATCCCGTATTAGAAATATTTTTCACAAGAGATTTAAAGAAAACACGCACAAAACTTAAGACCCTGAGAGTATCAAAGAAAAAACAAACAAATGAATTCTTTATTTATTAAAACAAATGTATTTACAATAGCGCCTAAGCTCTCTGCGTTCACTTACAGAAAGCTTACAAACTGTTTAAATATTTAACTACTCTCATCGTACTATAAAATTTATACTATCACAACTTCGAATCAGCTGACGGGCTGAATGAACTACAAAGAATGAATATAATAATTGTAATAATGTTCTGTTTATAAGAAGTCTTAGTAAAGCCTAAATAATTAAGGGAAAGTAAAAACATTTACTGTTACATTTTCGTGATCTCCGCAATACGTATTCGAAACATGTATGTGTTTATAGGAAAGAACAAATTATTTTTATTGATTTGAGGAGTAGTTTTTTTATAGATCCTGTTTGAAGTTATATTTGTTTTAGCAGTACCCCAATCACGAACAACTATCGACTGCGTAAGCGTATCGAGAAATGTCAAAATCCATATTAATAGTAAGTAGTAATTTCTTTACGCACCGCTAGGGGCGCTAGTTAAATTTTCACAGTCGATAGTTTTCCGTAATTGGGGTACTGGACTGTTTTTAGAATACATTGATATTAATGTTGTATTTCATAATTAGAAATACAGTTTCGCAGAACTTCTTAAGTACGTATCTCTTCGGAATTGTAGAAAAAAAATATTTTACGAAAAAGATTAAAAAAAGATTCACTAAAAATCTAAGATAATTAACTTTATCTATTGAAGCTATAAAAATGCCTAAATTACTATTAACAATTTATATAAAAATAGAAAATGTATTGCATCTAATTTATGGCATTCTATTTTTCATTATAATAATGTACAGTTAACGTAAATTAAAATATACAAACTTAAAGAATTTAAAACTAAACAGCAAAATTTTCACGGCTACAATAAAATGCCCGGAAGATAATACATGCATGAAACCAATTAAAATAGTTGTCATACACAAATATTTTCTACATAATATTAATCTAGAGTCATGCACGACTTTATTGAAAACATTGATTCAGGGTCCAATATAAAATTGACTGCTGTGATTGGTTCAACGAGTACTAATACCACGAATCACAACTCTATTCAACAGATCGGATTGGCCAATCACGTAAAGAATATTAGTCGAGGTACTAAGTATTCTTCTCCGATTTTCGGCAATGGCGGCCCCGTGATGCATGAGCAATATACAAGTGCACTCTCTATTCCTTCACTCTCATTCAATTCGGTGAGACGGCAGTCCGACATGACCTATGGATGAGAGATCAGGCACAGGACCAACGGCTTAACTAGCTTTTCGAGGTACGGGCGTGTCATCACTTTTTAAGTCCTATAAACCCCAGAAACAAATTTTGGCTAGACAAGGGATTCGAACCCGGGACCTCAGGTAGTGACTAGCGAACTAGCCGCTACACCAAAAAGGCGTGAGTGTATGATTGAGTAGGTAAATAAAATTGGCCGTAAAAGACACACAAGTATTAAAAAAGAAAACTTACTTTTCCTAAAATTATTTCAGAATTTTATTAGTGTGAGCATATTTTTCAGTTTTCGATTTGTACATTTATTTAAATAGGAAATGACTTTATTTAATATGTTTAAGATACTTAATACGTTTTGATAAGATAAAATCATAATATAACATTACAAAAATCAAATAATATTATATTACTAATATTTGAGTCTTACACGAATATGCTATCTCCTCGTATCTTTACAAATGAAAGAATTCTCAGCATCAAATTCTCCATGATTCTATGACTACTTACATGCTTATGTACTTTATATTACAGAAATTTTATTAATCATGAAAAAATCGAAATCTCTCTTTAAAACTTGGCCTGTAAGATAAATGTACAATCGTTATCTTACATTTACAAGATAGATAAGTAAACAAATTGTTCGAAACTCTAATTCATCAAGTTAAAAAACTTAATAAATATATCGTGACATCGAATGTATTTTCATGCGTTTTATTTTAATTTTTATACCTCTATCCACATGCCTGAAGAAATTTGAACACTCCTATCTTATAAATGCTATAAAATATACATTAGATACGAGTAATGCTATGAAAAAAAGTTATCACTTGTGAAACACTAGCATAACGTTTCCATTGAGATTCATAACACCAAATCACTGTCAATCATCCAGCTAGTAACAAGAGCATGACATGATAATTTTTCACTGCATGTCTTTGTTTTATTTCCAATGCCTTGAAAAAAAAAATATTTCTTCCAGCCAGTACTATCTTTATATTTTTTCACGCATTTTTCTTTGTGGCCAGTGTCTTCAAGAACAAGCATCGCACCTAACAAGGCCAACCTCATCGCAGTTCATACATTTCAGTGCAACGAACTCGGCAGTGAAATGATTTCGATGGAGACTCTTCTTGGATCCGTTGCAGATCCTGCAAGGCAGCAGACGGAACCCTCCGCACATTTGGCAGGTGTTGCAGGCGTCTGGACTCTGGAATAAGAAAAGGAGAGGGATTAACTTGGTAGGTATTGAATTATAGTTTAACACAAATTTTGCTGAAACACGAAAATTAACAAAATCTGCAAATATATTTTTTATCATCGCAAATGGAAACTTAGTCAGGTTTCTAGCGAAAACTTAACATCTGTTTAGCAACACTGACTAAAATTCACAGATACTACAATCCACAGATTAGTAAGATAAGATTACTTTTGGCCTAGTGGCAAATCATGTCAGCGGCGTTAGTTGATGGCAACTCCCAGGCGTTAGCAACTCGCCATGATTATTTGGTGGACGCGAAAATTGCCAACTGTTTGAAAAATAATATAAACAGGTTGAGCAAATGGTACATTATAAATTGCCACCGAGTCACCGCTAATATCGCTTCGTGTGTACACAAATGTTATCTAGTAAAGTTGAAATGAAATGAACAAATAGTACGATTTGTTTGTGAGATTTTTAACGACAAGTAGTTACAGTATATGGGCAGCACATAAATCTACTAATAACTGCAACAAAAGTAAGTTGACTTTAGTTTCAATTTAATCACGCTGATTTTATTACATTTTATTAGAGTTTGCATATCATAAGAATCTGACGTCTTTCTAATTAAATAATCTTAAGTTATGACTTTTATGTGGAGTGCAAAAACCTTTCAGAGTTTAATCGTGCCAAATCAAAATCGAAACTTAAGAATTCATAACTTTTTGGTATCAAATATCCAGTTTCAAATATTAGCGTAGGTAGATAATTTTAACTAACTGAAGTTTTCGTAATACAACTTATTTTTCAATAAATTACACCTTAACAAAATTTTAACACGATACGACAAGAAACATAATACTTTCTTTGGAACTGCCCTGTTAGTGTACAACAAACAGCGTGAATCCCTTTCGTTTGTACAAAAGGTAGACTTAACACTGAATAACATTTTCAACAAGTCATACCTTAGGGCTGAAGCACAATATATTATTTTTTATGTAACTACCAAAAGACGCGCGTATTTGTGGCGTGTGTGCAAGCGATTTTAGTTAAAAAGTGGTAAGGTGCCAGAGAGCTTAACCGTAAATATTAGGCACAGTAGCCTTTTTAGAAATTATACCTTCTGACGAGGTCACATACCTGTATTCAAACAAAAAAAATGTAAGTAGTTGATTTTTGTTTTTATAGTGTTTTGTCACTATACAAAATTAATAATATTAATTTCACTTGTAAAAACACGCATGATGCATGCAGGTCACGCAGCCTACGCGTTAAAAAGAAAGCGCGTGCAAAATTCAACAGGCTTGTTAATGTGACGGTGGCCGAGTGGTAATAAGCATACGCCCGGATAGCATAAGACACGGGGTTCAATTCCTCGTCTGTCACAGAGTCACGGTTGCTTTTTACAAGTGAAATTTATATAAAAAAAGAGTTTTACTAACCGAAAAAAGGTGGATAAGCTCACGGTACCTAAGCTATTTTTATTGTAAACAAATCTCGTGTCCCAGGTTAATTAAAGGTCAACAAAATTCATTTATTCATTTTCAGGTGTATATGGAAAGATAAGGTCAATTTGCGTGCCACATTTTTCATTTCGCTGCTGTAAACAGATACTCTTGATAGGCGAATGAGAAAAATAATTAAAAGTTGAAAATGCTAACGAAGTAGACATCAAAGTTATGTAGACCTCATAACTAATTTTTATTTACGTTTATACATTATCTAAAAGTCAGTGAAGTGATCCAAAATGAGGAACAAAAGGGTGTGGTAAAACCAGCCAAGTGCGAATCGGACTCGCGCACGAAGGTTTCGTGCCATTGACTAGGCAGATAGGCAAAAAATTGCAAGTTTTGTGTAGAAGCCCCCTTAACACGTTCCGGGACACTACTCCAGACACAATAGATGTTTTATTGTTTTCACGCCTGTAGGCGGGCACTGTCCCGGAACGTGTTAAAAATTTTTTTTTGTCATAGCGGAAACAGAAATACATAATTTGTGAAAATGACAACTATCTAGCTTTCCCGGTTCGTGAGATACAGCTCGGTGACAGACAGACGGACAGACGGTGGGACAGCCAAGTCTTAGTAATAGGGTCCTGTTTTTGCCATTTGGGTACGGAACCCTAAAAATAGATCACCCCTCAGTAAGTTTTTTTCTAAATAAATTATTGTTTTTTCTATTTCGTCATTTCGGTATTAGTAAAAATAATAGTCATAGAATCGGTACAAGTGCGCATTTTCATAAGAGCGACAGCAGCGCGTCGCTCTAATGTGGCTTACTGCTGTCATTTATGTATAAAATTGTCAGCAAGTCGCCTAATTGTGAAAACGCTCGTTGTCTCTGTCTTGTTCATAACCTTTCTCCTTGTAAACTATGTCTTCAACTTAAAACCATTGTTACTTGACTCGATAGTTTAACTAACAAAAAATAAAGTTCCATAAAAGGCTCTATTATAGACTCAAAGCCTCAAAGTGTGCAAGTGCACCGGGACTGACAAAGCTACGCTTGTGGCCATGACGGCGCGAACTTTTGCGAACGCTTCTTGTAATGTGGTCTCGTGGAGAATTGGCCATTGGAACAGAGAGACTATCAACCATTGTTTTGTTTTAAAATTATCTATTTCTCACCTGACAGAACAAAAGATATGGATTGTCAATGGTGATGAGAAATGTAAAAATATTAAATAGGCTAGCACAGTATTATCATAGAGCACATGCTACGTTTTAGTGTGATCGAATATAATTATTTACTTTATTAGCATGAATTCGTTTTTTTTTATTGACGCTAAGCAGATATATGACCTCGATCGCACTTGATGTCACGTGTAGATGAGGTCTAGAGTGGTGCATATCTGCTTAGTAGCAACCTATTCACTCTTACCTTCTTCTTTTCTTCTTGCTATAAATTGATTTACTATTTTAATGTGAAGCTCATAATAAAGCTTAGTGTCAAATGAAATATAGAGTAGGCGTGTAAGGTCCTTGTCAAGAGGACAAAATCTTCTGAAAACTAAGTTTTTTTTTTAATTCCAAGTAACAATATATTGAGATCTTAAGCACCCGAAGTACAATAGAAACTTTATGTTGCTGACATCGTCACGTGGTAGTGAAAAGTCGTTTGACAAGAAATAACCTTAAAACATGGTACGTACGCTGCCAATCCACCACCACCCAACTATAACAGAAAGCGTCTTTTCAGAAACGCTGCCAGCTGCTGACAACGCCAATACACGTGTAACATCTAACAGGAGACCTATTTTTGAATCGCTCGCGTCAATATGGCGTGTAATTTGGTTTGATTAAGTTTGGTCATCGAATGAAATCCAAAAGGCAGTGATTAAAAAATTATCTCAATTTTGTAACTACTGCCGTCTATATTTAGCGTGATATTAGTTGTATTTTATTTGATTTTAGAACGAAAGTCACGCGTAATATTCCCGCGAAAGATTCAAAAAAGGGGATCTCTATTTTTGAATCTACGTGTCAATATTCTGAGTGATTGTAATTTTAAAATCTATTTAAATTCAACGAAATTTCGCGAGTATTCTTCTACCATTCTCTTGACCTCTTGATACGACACAACATTCAACTTTTGCTTTATTTGATGCATATAGCTCAAAGTCACTGGCCGTGTGGATTTCGCCTGATTTTCATTCGAAAGAAGAACATTAGTCAAAGAAAATCACACGCCATATTGAAGCGAGTGGTTCAAAAATAAGGCCCCAGAACCCGATTGTGCCAATCGGAAAGGGATTCACACAGACTGTTTGTTGTATTGCTTCTAGAGGCTGTTTGAAAGACATTGTTTAGTTTTCACGTTTATTGCGTTACCTGTTTCTATGCAAAGATAATTTCCGTGTTAGCTACGTACTCTACAAAGAGTCAAACGCGTGTACATACAAAATTGTATGGTGTTGTGACTAAACTTATAAGCCGAATACAAAGTTGAGCATGTTGCCGTAAAGGCAGTCCCGACCGCAATTGGCCAGTTTTATACTTTGATGATGTTTTCTCAAAGTTGCTTAACACGTTCCGGGACACTACTCCAGACACAATAGATGTCTGTAGGCGTTCACTGTCCCGGAACGTGTTAAGCTCTTACAAACTTATGTTACCTATAATTTCAAAAAAGAACTCTTGTGTTAAAAAAGCAACAGTGTGTTGTCATAAGTCTTTAGAATAAATCCAAAGAAACGCCGCTGAAACAAACACAGTTTTCGGTTAGCAACAGCAAATCTGCTACATAATATTTGATTTAGCATAATAAAATTACTTCGCGATCAATCTCCTAGTAATACTGTACCAAAGAAGTATTCTGAATGTCTTACAGGACTCCTAAGATTTTGTCTGCCAGATTTGTGGTAAATATAAAGTTTCTTAAACAATCCTTTGACGAAATACACCTACTGTGTTGGTGTTTTGTATTGTTTTTACTAAGAATTGATGTTATTTTATATTTTACTTATTATTTTTTACCGTACTGGAAAACTTAATTTATGAGTACATTAACCATAAAACAAATGTATCCCTTTGATTTGAAATTAATTTCAAAGATACACAATTAAATACCTACTCAACGTATTATCACATCATATATAAAAGGTGCGTCTTTCTTAAACCTTTACGTAATAAATTCTTGGAATTTCGCAACATTTGGCGTGAGAACGTTTGTACTGTGTCAAGTGTCTTCGATGACTTTGTGTTTGTTTTCGCATTTGAAAATGTTTTGTAATGTTGTCTTTGGGTTTTGCAAATACGCGGCCGAGTTATGAAGTGGCTTACAATTTATTTTCTCGTGAGAAAAAATACATTTTTAAAACGTATTGCTTTGTAGTCTGTAATAACTAGATTAGTTAGTGATTAAACAAAGTTATTGCAGATGTTCCGCCACCGATTCTACTTTTAGCATTCCAAAGCGGTTGACTGGACTGGAGAATGCCCTAAAGCATTAAGCCCGCCTATTGTAAAACTCACAGTGGAATTAAGTTTAATGAAATAAATAAACAAAATGCGTGCCGCTTTTCGGATCGTAGAAAAATGGTGTGACGAGCACCAGCTTTCAGTAAACCCGAAAAAGACAGAACTCATCCTTTTCACCAACAAAAGGCAGTTACCAGAACTACAGCTACCAAAATTGTTTAACACCGAACTAGCTCTCTCATCACAAGTGAAATATCTGGGCATCACTCTAGACAGTAAACTGAATTGGGGGAGCCGTATCGATGATAAAATGCAGAAGGCCTGTATAGCTTTCTACCAATGTAAGCGACTTGTTGGCAAGAAATGGGGTCTTAACCCCAAGATCACACTGTGGCTTTACACATCAGTTATCAGGCCTTTGCTTACCTATGGAGCGGTTGTATGGTGGCCCAGAACACAACTGACCACGATCAAATCTAAACTTCAAAGCCTACAACGTTTAGCAAGCATCGCAGCCACAGGATGTATGAGAACCACTCCATCAGTCGCGCTAGAGTTTCTCCTGAATTTAAGACCGCTTCATCTGGTAATCCAGGAGGAAGCAAAGGCAGCTGCCCTTAGACTCAGAGCGAACGGGCTATGGAAACAAAACACAGTGACTACACATTCAAAAATCCTAGATAGGACCCTGAAAGAAAAACCGCTTTTGGACGCACCCATGGACAGAACACTAAGCCAACATGTCTTCGACAGAAGATACAATATCCAACTCACTGAACAGCCTAGAGACAGCTCAGGTATAAAGGAAGTTAGGATATACACAGACGGTTCCAAAACCTCACAGGGTACAGGAGCTGGAGTCTTCTCGAATGACCTAAACATTAATATATCAACAACTCTAGACAAACTAAACACAATCTTTCAAGCAGAATGTATCGGCATCACTAGGGCAGCACAGGCGGTTGCAGCCAGAGATGTAAAAGAACAACACATTAAAATCGTCTCGGACAGCGCATCGGTGCTCCAGGCCCTACAAAACAATAACATCAAATCTGTCCTTATTTGGGAGTGCCATAAAGCACTCCAATCTATAGCAAACACACATAAGGTAACCTTGCAATGGATCAAAGGACACAGCAACTCACTAGGCAACGACGCAGCCGACGAACTAGCCAAGAGGGGCTCAGCGACAACGGTATATGGCCCGGAACCATTACTACCTATACCGCAGGCCCAAATAAGAACTTGGCTACGTGCAGAAACCGAAGCAGCACACCAAGCAGAGTGGAGAAATGGTGAAGGTTGCAGGCAAACAAAAGACGCAATTCCGGAAGCTTCGAAAAGGCTTGCCCGCAACCTCATCCGGTTACCAAGAGACAAATTGCGCATAGTTATAAGCACTATAACTGGCCACAGTCTCTTAAACAAACATCTATTCACAATAGGTGTCACAGACAGTCCCCTATGCAGAGGTTGCATGGAGGTAGAAGAAACACCACAGCATGTGCTCATGGAGTGCGTGAGTGTGGTGGAACAACGGGCAAACATTCTCAAATCCCCGGCTACATTCCCGGAGGCCTTTAGCAATCTAGGCAGATTGCTAGCCTTTTGGGAGAGCCTGGGGTGGCTAGAATGAAAAGATGAAGATCATACGTACAATGGCCCAATCGTGAGGCTAAGTGCGGAAAACACCCCAGCCAAACTAACTAACTAACTAACTAAACAAAATTAACAACAAAAGGTATCTGCCCGAGTGTCATTGTTTTCATTCATGAAATCATATTCAATCAAAAATCAAATACTTTTTTAATCAGATTCATAAATTAATTTTCAGATTCCAATCCATTCAAATTGTGATGGGCGTAAAGTACAGGGATTGTCCTTCTGTTGTCATGCGACCCTGTGAATTAGATCACACGATCGATCCTTGTCCATGTCCGCACATGACGGAACATTGATTGATTGGCGAAGCAATTTGTTGCTGTGTATCATCGTTATGTGGCGTTTACACGAGTATATCTAATATCTAATGTCTTCATGACGTGTTGACGATATTTAAAAAAAAACTTAAAAAGCTATCTCAAAATCTAATGTCTTTATGAAGTGATAACGATATTTAAAAAAAAAACTTAAAATTTAGCTATCTCAAAATTTTCTAATTTTAGGAGCGCTGTCCTAATTGTAGGATGAAAATTAATGGAAATATACCCTACTATCCACCTTTGAAGACTCAAAACCTGTCATGTATAAATAAACAAAATTAAAAGAACTAAGATCTCAAAGTAATTTAAATTCTTACGTAATTTTAATCTGTTTGTGTAAATATTTTATAATTTCCCCGTGTTGCTAACCCGTTGGGTGAATGAACTATAATCATAATGAACGTCGCTTAATTAATTTGGAATTAGTTTCGTCGCTAATCGAGATGTTGATTAACATTGCTAACCTGACGTTAAGAATATCATTTTTTCTTTTTCTTATAGATACAGCTTATTTTAATAAAGAATCAAAATTCATGGTTACCATTTTAATTGCACACTTTTTTAACCGATACTGCTGTAATTTTTCTTTCTGAGAATAAGTTTGCTATCGTTAAAAGAAAGCTATTTTTTTCTGGCTCACCCTTTTTAGTATGTAGGTATGTAAGTAATTCCTAGGCATTAGAAGTAGGTATTGGAACACTTTTCATTTAGTTCCTAAACATTGCAATCTAATGTTCTTAACGGTCATGATACGGAGAATTGAATTAATCAGCCTTGGTGTCTGATTTTATGTGAGGCTGTTAGCCCTTTGACTCGCTTAAATGGGACCGACACGGATTTAATGTGCCTTCAAAACTACTTACAATCAGGTCGATTCACACATTCCTGACCAACTATTGTATACGGTGCGACAAGGATCATTTGGCCGCGGCAAAAATGTGAACGCTGGCATCTTGTAAAATACGGATCTCAGATCCAGCAGCCAAATCTCCCTGATCTAGCAGGAGATTCATTTTTGCTAATGTCTTCACTATAGACACAATAGTAACGAAATTGTAACACTTACAATTTCGTTACTATTGTTCTTTGTAATAAAATAAGCAAAACTCCTTAAAGAAAGTTATAATTTTCAATGGTAAAATTCTAAGCACTTACTTTATAAATGCCATCATGAAACTTAAGCCCTCAAGTCTTATATCAGCGTTTACCAACCCTAAACGTACCTTAAGATCCACCACACAAGGTCATAATTAAAATAACCAATTACCTTGTAAGGTTTCAGCATTTTCCTCAATTCGCCACTTTCGTTCAGTCTCTCAACAGTTTCCGCGTCCTGAAACAATGAATTAATTATTTATTGATTAACAGAAGCATGTTGTTGTTGAGAGTGGTTTATGTTGAATATTATCTTCTACGCTAACAATATGGAGGTTTTACGGAGAGTATTTGGAAGAAAAGATTCTGTTTGGAGTTTCTGGTGGAGCTTTACGCAACATCCAAGTATTTTTATGTTAGACTAAAATAATATAAATAAATGGCATTTGCCTAGTAGTGGCAATTAATTACAATAATTATAATCCCACTACTAAAAGCCTCACCTAAATAATGTGGTGGAAAGCCTTATTGCATCACTCGGGCTCATTGCGGATTGGTGGAAGGGTGTTTGCAAGGCAAGTGACGAACCTTGCTGTCAGATGTTATCAAGCCAATACTAGTGACCAACAGATTTACGTGCCTTCAGAAGCACTTGTATGGTCGGAACGGTCACCCATCCAAAACACAACCGCGCTGTTAGGTTGCTAACTTCGGTAATCATTACCAAAGCGCTGCAACCACTGCGCTAAGGCCACCTTCTCAGAATCATTATCTCAGAGTAAATTAAATAAATTCTTATTAAAGGATTATATTTTCAAATACAAATATGCTTTGGTTTAGAATGTTTCTTAGCACTCACAGTGTCATATTTTGAATTCTTAAAGATGAAATAAGAAACCGACTCGAACCAGCCTCTTTCTGGCTTACCGGGCCAACTGCTCTTCCAATGGAGCTACCGTGCTGTCGGTCTGACCGCGCGAAATTCTTGGTATCTTAGGGATACGTCATTGCGTGACGTTAGCGCCATCTACCCGTCTGTTTAAGCAACAGCTACAAAATATATGGTAAAAAATTACATCATCTTAGATATATGCTTCCTAATTTTGTCAAGCGCATTCTAAGTATATTTTGTTCAAGTTTTGACATAAGTTAAAAGCAGCCCTTTGAAAGCAACTCTGCGTATGAACGGTACCGAAGGCTACAAAAGCTGAAAATGTAGGATACATTATTTTTGTTAAAATATTTTTTTTTCATACGCTGAAAACTGATTTCCATTAGTTTTGTGTTACAAAATAAAATACGCAGTGAATAAATTGTTGGTGAATATACACGAGCCCACATTAATTACTTTTTCAATGCAATGAACGTGTCTCAATTTCATTCGGCCTTCATCTACACGTGTCTAGGTATTTCTGCTTAAGGGTTTTCATCGGTAGTAATGGTTTGGATTTATATATCTTTTAGTTAAAGCATTTTGGAGCACTATGACCACAAGGTAATTATTACTAATACTCTGTAGTATCATTGATTAAATTTTTGCTCCTATTTCATGAGCCAAGTGTCAACTACCCATTGTTGTGCTCGCGATTGTCACCTTCCCACATTTCCCTAGAGTTGCTTGGCTATCGATAGTTGAATGTAAAAATATCGATAATAATGATTTACGGGCACGGATCGTGATTGATGGTTAACTAATCGTTAAAAGTCAAAGTTACCAGTCGTTGAATAATTACGATTGTGCGTGTTTTAAATAAACAAATCGTTAACCTTGATTAAGGTATCTTGTGTTCAGAACATGCCAGTTGTAAAGTTAAACCGCTCCTAGAATAAGTACGTTATTGACGTTTTAAAATTTGACTGAAAAGTTAAGTATAGGAAAATTGACAGGAAGTTTGAAATTCTTTCTACTTATTTGTGTCAAAATCGAAAAGTCTAAATTTCATTCTCCAGAGTGGCTAAATTATAATTATTCAACAGCTGGTAAAATTTTTACCCCTTAAGTAGAGTTAACTATCGATCAAAAAACCGGCCCTTGGTGATGGTATTCGGTTATATCAATAAAAAACGCAATATTTTAAATTCATTAATGCTGGTTTTTGACACTATATTTTTCATCACACTTTCTATAGCACTTCACTTTTAAAATTAATACAGTCAATACAGATCTATCTCTCGATATGAAGATCAGGTACTATAATACACTTCTACTAATTTTGGTGACGGCATCCAATCTCAACTAAGACCAGACAATAGCACAGGAAATTAAATCCAAAAAAATAACCTATTAAATCCTAAAAAATAGCCTAGAGCTCCGAAAGGAAATTATCTATAATACCATCGATGTTCATAGTTCATATCGATCGTTTATCGATAGTCTTTTACAAAGACATCACTACTCCACTTCCCATCTCACCATTTCCCTAGAAATGGCTCCCTTTCCAATACAAGAATGTATAAACTCATTGTTTGGGACACTTTATGAGACTGAGCGATACCCTTATCATGAGTTTACGTCGGTTTTACTCGCTAGCGACGACGTAACCTTAACTAACTAACTAGTATGGAAAATTTTAGTTCTTCAAGTGACCGCTAGGGCGCTGTGCAATTTTCCATAGACTTTTTTTACGTAGTCGCTAGCGAGTAAAACCATCGTAAACTCATGGTAACAGTACAGTTATTCTGTATTGGATCACTAAGAAGATGTTGTCTTTTACGCTTCAAAGGAAACTTAGGAAAACTTGTATGATGATGTTAGGTAACATTTTCTGTGGCTAAGGGGGTTGTTTTTTTGACTGAAAGATCTTGTTATGAAGGCCACGTTATAAACATAAAATAAAAAATAGGACATGCTCTTCGGGTCATCATTATCTGAAATATCACATATGTATTGTCAAACTGATAACCTCTTTTTTTAAATCGTTTAAAAGGCGTAAGTTTGTCAAGAAAGGAACTAACCAAATCTTCAAATTGTTTGTAGTTAATATTATGAACTTTGACGTGAAAATATTTATTTAGAGGAGTCATTTTATCATATTTATTTAGAAGTTGCGCAACACTACGCCGGCAAAATAGTGTCATTTATTTTAATATTTTTAATGTTGTTATTGTATGTATGTTAGTCTTTAAGGTATTTATTGTATGGGCCTAAGTTGCCTGAAATAAATGATTAAATTAAATTAAATTAAATTGACTTGAATATAACAGTCGTTATTAATTTGAATTCACGATAAGTAAGGCTTAAATAACTAAGTACCTCTCGAATAGCAGAATTAAGTACTAATGAATCCTACAGATAATTTGAATTTTAGACTAATTTTGGATACTTATAGAAAATTGAAATTGAATATTGTGTGGTAAAACACCACACAAACATTTTCAATTACCAAATGGAGTTCATAATTTATCGTTTAAATATGCAACGGAAAATAATAGTGTTGAAAAAATCTCATAGTTTTCTCACATTAGTCTTTGTATAGCCATTGTTAGCGTTATCATATTCGGAAAATTTTGTAGTTTTCCTTAGGGGTAGTACACACTGTCATCGGCAATTTAAGTAAAAATATTATGTTAAATCTATTTTCATTTTCGCTGACTACAAAATTATCGTAATAATCAGTTGGTGTATTTTATTGGTAACGTAATAGCTGTATGTTAATTCTGATAAGCTTTCACCTGTTCCAAAACTTTTATTTATTTACTTTTTCAGACCCATCATGGTCTTTCATGATCAGTTCGGATCATGCAACCATGTCTGATCTGCAGCCTACGCGTTAAAAAGCACTTGCAAAATTGCCGAGTGGTATAGGCATACGCCCGGATGGCGTAAGACACGGGGTTCATTTCCTCGTCTGTCACATAGTCACAGTTGCTTTTTACAAGTGCAATTATATTATTAAGTTTGTATGGTGACAAAACACTATAAAAACAAAAATAAACTATAACCATGTCTGATGTTAATTATCTGTCATAAATAAAAAGCGGTGTAAAGTCTATGTTTTTTAATCGCAAGACGAAAATCTGTTGAATCCATTCACGATTGTTAGCGCACAAGTTTTCCGACCATTAGGCGGCTGTCTCAAGTTGCAACTGCGTCTACAGGGGCTTAGGTAGATGCATATTCTCCACTGTTCTGCTTCAAATATTTAATAGGAAACACAATATTGTTATGATACTCGTAAAAATATAGAGCGAGCTTTAAGAATCGTTCTTTTTAGTGTAAATTAAGGATGATAATATAAATTGCACTTGTAAAAAGACAACTGTGAACCTGTGACAGACGAGGAACACCTCCTTCCTCCATTTTGCAAGTGCCTTTTTAACGCGTAGGCTGCGTGACATCATTAATGTTGTGAGATTGCTCAGTTAAGATGATGAAAGCCAATTTATAGTTTATTTTTGTTTTTATAGTGTTTTGTCACCATACAAACTTAATAATATAAATTGCACTTGTAAAAAGACAACTGTGAACCTGTGACAGACGAGGAATTGAACCCCGTGTCTTACGCAATCCGGGCGTATGCCTATACCACTCGGCCACCGTCACAGGTTCACAGTTGTCTTTTTACAAGTGCAATTTATATTATTAAGTTTGTATGGTGACAAAACACTATAAAACAAAAATAAACTATAATTATAATATGAATCTATTTAAATATAATCAATTTTCTGTCAACACCTCCTTCCTCGTCTGTCACAGGTTCACAGTTGTCTTTTTACAAGTGCAATTTATATTATTAAGTTTGTATGGTGACAAAACACTATAAAAACAAAAATAAACTATGAACAATTAAGGATGAGTTAAACTTTTCTTGGTTGGTTTATTCTCAAAAAATACAATTTGTCACTGAAATGAGAACATTAATTACTTATAAGTTTGATTTTGTTTGATTTATCATAACAACAAAACTAAACATATATTTTTAAGAATGAAGGTAGACAGATAAGAACCATGAATTAGGAATACTCAAATGGCGAAATTAAAGTAGTGACGAATACTTTAATTTCGCCATATTACCATTAATATCAAATGTTTAACTTACTCTGGAATTTGGCTCAAACGTAATCCACCTAACAATCACTGATCCTATCAAATATAACATATTAATCACATACCTAATCCGCATTCGGTAATTTTGGGAAACTTCAATAATGTATACTAAGCCTTACATTGCCATTCCGTGAACCATTGTTTCATGTGGAATATTCCGATACTTGCCACAATATGTCGCGATTCACAGAATTACGTTAATAGCCAGCATTAAGCCGACGACAGTTTGAAGATGTTTTTACCTACTTTTGCTAACAGATTTTTTAACTAGCTGTTAATCACAGAAAATGACGAAGAAATCAATTGTCTACTCGTAATTCTTATAAGAGGTATAGTCGAGCGCATAAAAATATTAGTAGAGTGCTTCATTGTTTGCTGAAACAATAGGCTACAATAAATATAAAACTAGATCACAATTTAAAATAGTCAATTTATGATCAAAAATCTATTTGAATGGACCTCAAAAGCGCTCGGACTGTCATGGCGTTCTAAATGACGGCACTGCTTAAGTTGAAAGTTTTATTGACAGCAACATACTATGAAGATTGTCTATGACAGCAAAAAAATGCCGGCACTGTGCAAGGCGTGACGTCACATCCTCTGATATGATTTTACGGTCACGTGACCAAAAATGTGTGTTTTAAACAAACTTAATTGTTAAAATACTAATAATCCTAATTTCAAAATAAGTTTCTTGATATTCCATAGCCAGATTAATCACTATAAAATACCAGCATTGTCATTTTGTGCTTAATGGAAAGTAGCCTATTATAGTGAATGACTTTATTTTCTGTGTCTGTGAACTAACCACAGGTATAAATTAATATGTGCCATTTGTGTTGGATAAGTACATTTGGAATGAAAAAGTTCCCTACAAACTACTCTCTCTAGGATGCAGGAAGTAATAGAATAGAAGAAATAATTATATTTTAATTAATCAGTGTACCTTTAAAGAAATCACAAAATAGCATTAAAATTAAGTGTAATGTATGGAAAATTCACGTACCCATTAAGGAGGAGCGTTAAATTAAGAGCAATTATAATATGAATCTATTTAATTATAATCAATTTTCTGTCAATCTCTAAAATCCAGTCCAAAATAAATCGTTGCTAAAAACAGTAAATACAGATATAAAAATGATAAAGGCTTCTAAGCTTTTTACAGATATACTGACTGACAAAGAGATAAATTAGGAACGATAGGGCTGAGAGAATTATTAAAAATATTCACTCGCTAAAATATGGCGGTGGAGATAACAAAATATTTCATGAACGATGACCTGAGGCCCTATTTTTGAATCACTCGCGTCGAAATAACGTGTGATATTCTTTAATTTCTGTCGAATCAATTAAAATTGGCAGTGATTTGAAAAATATATAACTCAATTATGTAACACATAACACACATTATGTAATCTGGGCACTCTCTTTGATAGTGAGTCTTTCCGGGTGTGTGTGGGTCTTCGCCTTGGTACTCCTATTTGTGAAATTTTTACGTGTCCCTGTGGTAAGGAGGTTGACAAATTTGGTCTCCACTGCCTTTGTTGCCAGCAAAGCGCTGGGCGTCTCGCCCGTCACGCCACTCTTAATGACGCCATCAGAAGAGCTCTTGCCACCATTAATGTTCCTTCCACGTTGGAACCACGTGGTTTGGTTCGTGATGATGGCAAGAGACCCGATGGCCTTACGCTCATTCCCTGGGAACGGGGTCGGGCCCTAGTATGGGATGCAACTTGTGTCGATACTTTGGCCCCCTCCCATCTCAGAGAATCAGCCCTTAAAGCTGGAGCAGCAGCGGAGTTGGCTGAAAACGCCAAGCGTCGCAAGTACGGCTCACTTGCAAGTGATTATGTATTTGCGCCGTTTGGCGTTGAAACGTTTGGGCCGTGGGGGCCTTCGGCTAAATTGCTGTTTAGAAAAATTTCGCCAAAACTAAATTCTGTTACGGCCAATAGTAAAGCTGGCTGGTTCCTAGCTCAAAGGATTAGCATAGCTATCCAACGCGGCAACGCAGCCAGCATTATAGCCTCCTTGCCACAAGGAAATGGTTTCGTTTTTGAATAGGGTAGTCTTATTTGTTTATGTTGCATGTCTTAGTTTTAATTTTTTCTTATTTGTTATTAATAAATATATTACTAATATTATGTAACTACTCGCGTCTATAATAAGCGTGTTTTTTGTTGACTTTTAATTGACTTTTGAATAAAAATCTCGGAACATTGTCGCGAGTGTTCCAAAAATAGAGACCCTGGCTAAGAAATTTAGAATAACTTTTATTAATTAAAGTTACTAGGTTTAAAGACCTTAAAGCCTTTTGAAAATCAGCGCGTTTTATTTACTTTAGTTATTATTATTATTATTTAATTTCAAGTGCTGTATTTTCAAATGTCAGACGATATTTTATTCGATTCTGTGTGAATGTTAAATACATAAAATAAATATAATTTGAAGTTTGTTTAATAACTTGAAATTCATCGTTCAGTTTCAGTCGACATGTCAAGGCCAGCTTCGTAATCGATAGATAACTGAACTAATGGTTAAAAGTCGTTACCATTTTTAATAATCACACAAATTTCAGAATGGCTACCGTTGTTCAGGTATTGTTTATTCTAAGCACGCACAATCGCAAATATTCAACCGCTGGTAACGACATTTAACCATTAATAGTTAACTTTCGATCACGAAATCGGCTTTAAGACAAAGACAGCAATAGAAAGCTAATTTAACCCAAAAGTAAAGTAATCTTGGGCTTATTCTTAATAAAATTAGGTTTTAGTAGCTCTGTTTAGACGCGAGGGTAACGTTGTGACCACATATCAGCATTACCCGCAACAGTTCACATATGTATCTCAAACAAAAAAGTATAATAATTATAACATTATTAAATTAACGTATACTTATTAATTAATAAATAAATAGTCTATTTATCGGGGAGAGCTAAGGTTATAAACTTCACGCTACGTTCTCGTTATGTTCATGTTCATCAAACAAACGTTTGTCCCTTGCGGGATTCGAACTCGCGACGGCCGGCGTAATAGTCAGGAGCGCTAACCAAATTCAAAAACGCGTCGTCGAATGGTCGAATGGTGATAAAATCATAGTTATGATACTATTAACTATGATTCTATCACCATTTCTATGCATTGTACATACTGTTTTACATAATCTGTGTTTCAGGGCCGCAATGCACGTGCCTGCACGCGGCCACGTGCGAACGACTGCAGCAACAAAGAACCAGCCGCCTTTTCAACTAAAACTCTTTTTTGTTTTAATAATGCGCATACGGACTGGCAACTTGGAATTTTTAAACCAAAAACAACTAAATATTTCGAATTTAAAACTTTTAGAGACACTATGTTCCGATTTTGAAATATATGAAAGTGTTATCACAACCAAATGCTGTTGAACTGAGACTTTGGAAAATACAGCGTGTGGCCTGAGCTTTAAATTGAGACTTTGGAAAGCACAGCGTGTGGCCTGAGCAAAAATTTTAATCAATGATTATACAGAGTATACGTAGTTACCTTGACCTGTACATAGTGCTCTTAAATGCTTTAACTCAGAGATATAATAATTCAAAGTTATAGTGTGGATTTCATCAATGTTGCATGTAGACACTGAAAAACAGTAACGGGACTAAAATGCACTTCATGTACATTAGCTACTGAAATACAGTATTATAGAGCCTTAAGGGGGCACCAAAAAGTACACGACTGGTGATGTTATGTTATGTTTTGATCTAAAGTTTCGCATCGATAACTTTTGTTTTCTCAACTTACTGTCCTGTTGCACAGTTGCATACACCCATTCGTATAGTTATCTGTGCAATCAGAGCTTAAGAAAACACATTACACGGCGGGCTGGCCTGGACGAATGGCTCGCCTTACTTCAATATACACATGCTATTGTTATGAGCTTAGACTATTGAAGACTGATTATGAAAGATTATTTATAGCTGAAATTTATAGGCTATGTCAGTTGAAGACATTAAACTACTATTAATAATCCCCCTAGCCGATTTCGACTACGGTGGCCAGTCACAACGACTAACCGACTGCGCAGGACATATTATAGTGCACAAGTGTGTTCGCAAACACAAGTGCACTCTCTATTCCTTTCACTCTCATAGCCCGATGGGACAGCAATCTGACACGACCGGAAAGAGACCAGGCTACTATTACCAGCGTATGGAACTGACAACAAGAACAAATATCTTGCGTCATGTTTTGATGCCACTTGGCATCAACGCATACACATGGTTTGAAATTCGACATTTGAATTTGAAGAAATACGTTACAATCTTGTTATTGAGTTGCGACACATATTTGCTTGGCATAGCTTCTCTATATGTAGGAATAACAACTCACTGGCTGGAGATTTGAAAGAAAGAAAGAAAGAAAGAAAACACATTTATTCGACCGAGAAATAAATAAACATTTAAAACTTGCAGAGCTGGGTAGACTACTCGAGTCGAAAAGGCACACGCTCAGCATAAGTCGTGGCAGCGGAACGCATACCACGACGCTGATTTTCAGCGGATGCATTTGTTGCGGGGTTTGAGTAAGATGTCATGCATTAAAATGATTAAGTTGTTTAATTAAATCGTCACTTAGCCTTCTTCTTAGTACTTACAACAATAAGTGTCTAAGTATATGAGAATCTCAATTTTAAGGGTCTAACAATATTCATAACTTTAAATAAATGCAAATATTTATTGGCATCACTCAAAGTTAATTTGCATTGAGTTACAATACAAAGTTGTCGACGAATATAAGTTAACCTGTCTGGAACTCCTTAATAGAACAATAATTTCAGTAGCAGTCGCATCAATATACTACATTTTAAATTTTAATGCAATAATTTATTTTTATAAAATTTAAACTTATTTAGTAGTAGGTAAACCTTAGGGAAAACATTGATTAAGTTTATTTGAAAATCGGATTGGTTCAATAACCGAATTAAACAAGGTCACTTTTAACATCTGAGCAATGTACTTAGAATATAATATGGGTGTTCTAAACTTTTTGGTAGGAAAAAAACTCGTAACTGCACCTGAGGTCACACACAAGTTTTGGAAAGTAAGGCCCAGTTGCGTGATCAATAGTAATGGTTAAAAGTCGTTACCAGCGGTTGAATGTGTTTTGAAGAAAAAACAGACATTCTGACATTTGGTAAAGAAATATTTTCTTCAAAACACTCACACAATCGTAAATATTCAACCGCTGGTAATGACATTTTTACCTTTTACTAGCGGTCCCAGCAAACTTCGTTTCGCCCACAGCCCCGTCCCGCCCCGGCCTCGTTTTATGGGAATTTTCTTTGCTATAAACCTCACGGAGCCCAACGAATGCAAAACCGTGGAAATCGGTTTGTGCGTTCTGGAGTTATAGCGTCAGGAAGGAAAACCCTACTTATTTATATAGTAGAAGAGATTATCGACCAAGAAATTTGCCTTCAGTGACACTTACTATATAGCTAAGGTCGTCGAGCTATATGATGACCTTAAGGTCATAATCTAAATACAACTAAAAGACATCGTAAATCTATTAATTTGGCAACAGGCGTGGGAGGCTGGCCTCTATCATAATTATAATATAACTTTGTTGTGAAATAGTACAAAGTCTCTCACAGGGTGATTTAAGAGATCAAATCAAACAACTTTATTTTAACGTTAATATAAATTACGCATAAAAAAATTTTTTAAACCGTTTTTATGTAAAATTCTACTTATTAAGAGTTTTCTCTATAGTTTCATTCTTGATGTAGTTTAGGACTGGAGAAAATTATTTGCGCGATTTCGTTAATACCATAAGTATTAGACATGACGGGTCTAAACACGGTCATGTAATAAACTTATTGCAATGCAACGCGAAAGTTTAAAATTCGTAAATACCAGATAGGATCGTAGAAATTAGTAGTAGCAATAGGTTTAATACAAGTACTCACATAGAGCTTAATTGCTGTATCTATAAAAATATATGTAAACTTGGTTCTTATATAAACCTAGAACCATTCAATCAAATATCTCTAACACGAGAACATATACGACATTTAATGACAGAACTACATCTTGTTGCATCGTACTATACATCTCTTGCTAACACGAGAACATAGTATATGTGCACAAAGCGTGTAGAGTCAACAGGTGGATGGTTATCGATTTGTCCGGTTCATGGGCCGCTGAACAAACCTACTCTCCGAACACAATAGTGATGTAATTATATGAAGATTTGAATAGCGGTTAGGAGTAGCACGTCTTTGAAGTTAAGCTGAATGTTAGGTAAAGACGGAATTGTAAGCAGTTTCTGATAGAGTTTGACTTTTCTGTCACTTTTAGAGTTTCGGTTATTGAGTAAAGTATACCACACACTGAATTATGGATAAAATTAAACAAACTCGTTTAAAGTATAGAATAAATATTGAAACCAATCACACACACATTACTCTGATCCAAAGTAAGTAGCTTATGCACTTGTGTTATGGAAACCCTAATGACGAAAGGGTATTATAAAGTAGATGATTATTTAAAAGATAATAATGTATGGACTTGCATGATCACCACAAACATTGTAAAACTTTTGAGAAGAGGCATTGACAATAGTGACTGACTTTGTTGCGCAGCTTCTTCTCAGCACTAGCCCACAATTGTCCCGAAGCTGTGGTAGGGCCTATGTTGGGACGTGTATAAGTGCCCCCAGTGGGTCTATATGCAAAAATAAACGACTTTTACGACTTTTATGACTTTTTATGAAATCAGAAACAACGGTGGTACCACAACTCCCAGACCCGAGACAATGTAGAAAAGTATGATTTCTACATCAACTCGACCAAGTATTAAATGTGGGACCTCAAATTTAAAAGCTTGATTGCGTTCGAGCAAGTCTGTCTGATTTCTTTTGTTATTTTAGGCACAGTTTGAAAAATTTAGATATTCTGTAAAAATAACCCTTCGCTAAAACCGTAGCAAGTATAGTAACGTAGTAGTTAACAATAATAACACTTCGCATCCTACTTCCACAGCACAGAAAATGATAAGCTTAGTATAAAGGCATATACGTAGATATGTGCAGCGTTACGGTTGCAATAAAGTCGGTCCAAGCAATGTGGCGGTCTGCCGCCGAGGGAGAGCTAGGGTTGTCAACGATTTAGAATGTTTTATTTATTTAGTTAAAAGTAACAGTGTACAAAAGGTGGACTTAATGCTAATAGCATTCTCTCCCAGTCATACCTTTAGGTCATGCAGAAAGATTGTAAGTAGGTGCAGGAGTATAATGTAGTAAAAATTTAGGAAAATGCAACAAAACAACATGACATGTGTTTGTTTTTGACAAGTGCTATTTTGTATTTTTGTAATTATTCCAGCACCAAGATTCCAGACATAATAGCCAATCAATTGTTCGCAACCCCTATGATGTCGTTGGGATAAGAAACAAAAAATTGCGCACGGGCGGGATTAGAACCTGCAACCTCTGGCAAACCGGGACCATTTTTGGATATTTTTTTTTCATCTTGTTCCGTCAAAATTCCGGTTGTCAACTAAAGTTATGGGTACAGAAATTGACAAAAATATTTGTCTAAATTAAAGTTTTGACGGAATAGACTGGTAGAATATCATAAGGTTACACCCGACAAACTTATTTTTAAGATATCTCTCCGCACCTTCAATCTTAACCCTGGCTCACTTCAGAACTAACCATCATTTTCTTTCACTGCAGTCATTTTAAACAGTGCAGTAAAGTTTATAAAATAAGCATCATCATTCGATGAGTAAGGTATATTTGGCAATATCTGTTGCCGCCTATGTCGTATCTGCATGTCTAAGTTTTTTTTGCATTAATAAAGAAGTAAAATGATTTCTAAAGTTTCTCATATTTTCATCTTTTGTCATCCCTGTCTTAATGCGATGATGGGTTCGTTTTACGGCCTGCGCGTTGAGGGTGAAACTTTTTTTATTACGCTAATTGGAGTACGGATAAACGCTGAACTCCCATTGGCTAACGATGATGACCTTTAATAAAAAGAGTTCAAAGTCCACCGAAAGATTTCGCTAAAATCTTAACGACTATTGTTAAGATTTTAAAAGGTCTTGGAAAGTGCTGATTTGAGTATACAATGAAGAAGAGTAGCTTTAATGAAACCTTTTTCAAAATTTCAGTTGTAAGAATTTTTTAGTGGATGAGATTTTAAGTCCTTAAAATAGTTTAAGATACATTAATCAACTACTCTAAATATTTGTACCTTTGTATAATTACTACCTATGTGTACGAAAATGTGTAAAATTCTTATCTTCTTAATCAATTAAAAGACAACAAAAATTAGGCTTTTGACGCAACTCAGTTAAAAATCGAATTTTCAGACACTGTCGTGTGGATTTCAACAGATTTCTTTCGATTATAAAAAAAAATATATGATAAAATCACTTTCAACGTTGCTTTCTTAGGCTTATCATAAAGACCTAAACATTGAATAACGTTTGTATTACTTTGTCTTAACGATAAAGGTCGAATCATTTAATATACGTTAGTAACACTGTGTTTTTACATTAAAATGCTTTCGTTAAGTAAAAACGTATTCAGCCAAGCGTATCGTAAAAGGTTTTTCTAGTCAAACGCGGTAATAGCAGCCATTTTCATATTGTACTAAGCCTATAATATTGTACGGGGGATTTGATTGCCTTGAATATACTTAATATCTTGAAGGTTTCGCCTCCAGTAAAAGATTTGCTGCACTGCGCTAATAAATAAGACGCCATTAACATATCGCAAAAATCTTTTTTGTTCTACGCGTTCAAAAACTATTGGTCAGGGTATTTATAAATCACTCACATAAATATGGCGTGCGCTATTCTTTAACAACAGAAATCTAAAAAAATATTACTCAATTTTATGACCTGTGTCTACGTTTAGCGTGATTATCGTTGACTCTAAATTGATATTTGAACGAATAGTAGCTCGGTATATTGACGCGAGTGTTTCAAAAATAGAGCCCTAGTTTGTGATGAAACTTTGGAAGGATGATCTCAGTATGCATGTGAGGGCCAATGGGTGACATTGTTGAAAGATACTCGGTTATAAAACTAGTATATTTTGGTAAAGAATATCAAACATGCATTCAAAGATTTCGAAAAAGGGTTTTGTACCTCCTGTTGTTTTTGTACAATACTCTTGTCTCTCCTTCGTACTTGGCTAAATAATCATCGTTTGTATATTCGATGGGCACATTATTTTAAGCCATATAAATGTGCCTAAAAAGTAGATATCCTATCTTCCACTGTGCTACTGGTCCCAACCATGGGATTTTCTCCGGCCTTGTCAGACAATGAAAGTTAGAGATTATCCTGTTCCCGTTAACTGTAAACAGAAGACGGGTCTGTTTAGCCGCCATTATGGTTTGCTATAAATAAACGTTAAATCATGTTTGGCCTGGAGATTGACGAGCTTTACGAAAGTTAAAGTTAACGTTTATAAACTCGTAGTACACGTATTTATGAGCTCATTCTTGGTAAGAGAATTCATTTATAATTAAGTTAGTATAACATGAGGCGTAGAGTGAAGAAGTCCAAATTAGCTTTTTGCGCATCCATTCATTATATACAGGCTGTGGCCTGTAATAGGAGCAAAAATAAAAAATATAGGCCCTTTGTGTAACCAAATGAAAATGCCAAATTGGCTTTCATTTTCAGTTATCATCATCAAAGAAAATAACAACCACAAAATGAAGATTAATATTTGAGTTTCATACTTAATTCATTATCATATAATTGCTAATAATAAGATCGTATTGGGATTGGAAGCGTGCGTGACGACAGCGTCACAAACTATTGGAGGCCGTTGAAATGACAATAGTTATTTTAATGAAATGAATTCATTTATTCTCCTCAATATCGTTAATGTAATAGTGTTGATTTTTACTTATAACGTAAATTTTCTACAAAAATTGATAGAGGAATGGTGACAGACGTCCGCTAATGCTGTTTTTATTGGTCACTGCGAGCGCTGTCGTCGATTTGGGTTCCCCCCACCATCTACTTTGCACACAGCAAATAAGACCCTTTACACACTTGGGACATTTTAGCATCGATACTAACGCGCGTTTTGAAAACGCGCATCGCGACTCACGCAATGAACAGATTTATGCAGTCACGATGCGCATCGCGTTTGCATCGATTCAAACTCGCGTTTGTATCGATGCTAAAAGTAGCGCAGTGTGTAAAGGTTGACATTTTGCGACTGCATCGATGCGCATCGCGACTGCATCGCGTTTGCATCGCTGCTAAAAGTCGCAGTGTGTAAAGGCTCTAAGAGACACCCATTCCAATTCTTTTATAAATAATTTCACGAATATTATTATCAAGTATTAACCTGGTACTTGAATGTGTTCACCAACGAAGGTGGGTAGTATGTTGGAATGGAATAATAGTTTAAGTACCAAAAAGATAGCAACACTAAAATGTCACAAGTGCTCTCTACTCCTTACTATACTTAGAACTGTACATAATGTGTAATTTCTGAAGACTCTTAGGCCGATCGACAATTTCATTGCCTCTCGAGAAGAACCGTCTTAATCGAGATTAAGTACCAATATAGTAGAACTTATTTGACATTACTTTAGGTAGCACTTTTTATTCACTTGAGACTATTTTTGAGTAACCTTCTTTACCTTTTTACTACAAAATGTAATAAAGGATAGCTTTTAATGCCGCCAAAAGATACCTCAAGATCCCGGCTTAGTTTCAACACGGTTATCTCTAGGTTACATTATCTGTCTTTGTCTTTCTTTCACGGTGATAGGGACAGAAAAATGCGTTGACGTTTTAACTCAGAGTTAATATGCTAACTCTGGATTGCGATACTTGAATAATTGAGTATAAGAATCCTCCCAATAAATAATTGGAGTTTATTTGATAAAAGTTTTGTAATAATTTAACTTTTTATATCGCAAATTTGTACCGCAGTACCTACTTTGATAATTATCTTCTGTGCAAGTCACAATTTTTTTAAGTGCTCGCATCAAAATAAACACTCGCGTCATCTATTTAGAGACATATCTCTGTATTTTATATTTTTCTGCTACTTAAAATAAATAAAAAAACTCACCCCAACATGCTGTCCATCCACAAACAGCTGTGGCACGAGGATTTGATCGCTCTTCATCCTATCCCTTATCTCATCTTGGTATTCCACGCTCATGAAGACATCCCGTTCCTCGTACTTCACGAGAAGGTTCCTGAGGATCTTCTTAACAAGCACGCAGCGTTGGTACGTGCTTCTGACTATGCCCATGGTGGTTGTGTAAAGAACAACCTTGCCAGCGTCCTTTTCTTTGTAGCTCTGTAAAAGAAATGGACTGATTTTAGTGCTAGTGAACACATTATTTTATGAAAAGTCTATGGAAAATATGCTTTAGCCAGAAATTTTAAAAAAATGTTGAAAAAAAAGTGAGTCGTTGGGGAATCGAACCATATAGCATGCATATCCATGGATTTATGATGCTTATTTGTCGACATAGAAATGAGGTAAAATATTTTTCGGAAAAGCGCCATCTAGTTTCTACGCTGTACAACTTCTGGTCAAGGTAAAAGCATTATTCTGGTTGCTATTTTTTCATGTTATCTGCTTTTTGTGTTAGTTGTAGTTAGTTATATTTATTTCTGTTAGATGTCGTCTGTTTGCATTCATCAGATTTGAGCATTTAGTTCTATCAAAAACGTTGTCAAAGTAAATTCTATCATTATTTTTCCTGGAAAATAGCTGGTTTAATGATAATGTTAGTAAATTGTCTATCTAATAATCATACTGCCATTAAACTCGCAAAAACACACTCATTCTGTAAATTAACACATTTTATGTGATGTTTGCTTTTACCAGCCAAGTATGTCACATACTTCGCCCAGTAACGTCAACAATGTGTTAACCACAAATTCACAAGTTTTATGCTGTGTTAAAAGTGGGTTACATCGTTTCGGCGTTTCATGTAACTTCCTGGCTAATCTTTACAGTCGCACAAAAATAACAACCGCAGTAAAGTGAAAAAACTTATTTTATTTAGATTGTCTTTGAACGAGTAAAGCGAGCTCTATGAAAAAAAAGTGTGGGACTTAAAATATGAAATGGATTTATTTCCACTACTTTATTAATGTAATTGTCTGTTTACAAGCAGCCATATCCTCCAATTATGTAAACGGCAAACTAACGTGCCCACATTGCGCACGAGAGTATACCGCCAAGATGGGCTTCATAAGCCATCTTCGTGCGCATCAGCGCTGCAGACTTGACTAAGAGTCGAAGTGGTCACCATGACCGAAATCGGTCGGAAGGTATTATTATTTTGTCTGTTTAGTTAGGTAAGCTATCAGTCATATAATCTTAAGTTAACTACTAACTTAAATTTTCTTATTTTGTTACTTAATATTGGTACTTGTAATTCAATATTGTAATTAACACCTGCTGCTTAATGAATTTTACAGCCGCATCCATAAACAATAATTTAACATAAAATTATTCAACATTACGCTGGCAACTGTACTTGTATCTTAGTCTTCGTTGCGAAAACGCATCGTACGGATGCATTACGCAACTACCTCAAATTGATTGGTACATGACAGGTGTTATATGCACTACACGCGTGCCAATTGTGATATTTGCTATCGGGCTGGGCCGATATTGGTGGTGTCAACACGTTCTGTTTAGCGGACGTGCCTCCTTTTGCATGTTTACAATGCTTGTTTAGGAATGACATCTTGTAAGTGTAGGAGTTATAAGATAACTAAATGTAAACATGTTGTCAATTTGTCTAAATCTTAGAAATTATTTTCAACCATAGTAAAATATTCATAATTTAAAATTAACGCCGTTAGTACACCAACGTATTCGCATGCGGCATGCAGATTTGGCATATGCTTTGTATCGCTCTAACATGTGATAGTTGCGTCCTTTTCGGTTTCGTTAAGCCGAATCGTTGCCACATGCGAATTTCGTGGTATCTAAAGGTCGACCGCGAAACTGAGTTTAGTCGCCTTCATTTTTATTTCGCTCCCAATCAATGTACTCCATATTATTATTATTATTAAAACAATCTTTCTTTCACCTGAAAGGACAACATTTAATTCATAATAATAAGATGGAGTACATAAATTGGATGGGGAAGACGACAAGAGTGATGTCAGAAATGTCTTAGTTTCGCGGTTTGGCTCTAACGGCGTCGGCTATCAATGCCCTTCTAAATAGTAGTTGAAAAATGAATAATAGCTCCAAAATCGTACATTTAATGCAATGAAAAACAACTCATATTACTAGCGTATGGGACAAATTTCGTTCCACTTGTCGTTAACTCAAAAGGCTGTACAAAAGGTTTCTTAATCGAAATTCAAATTTCAAGGAATACGTCACAATCTTTTCGTTGTATTTGCGACACATTTTTTGCTTAGCATAGCTTACCAGTATCTATACGTAGTTATAACAACTCACTGAAGAAAAATAAAATATTATAATAATAGTATAATAAACCAAACGTTTAGTACAGAAATACGAATGCAACAACTTTAATGGACGAATGACAGCAGGAAATGTCCAAGTCGCCATTTAAAAAGAAAATAATCGTCGACGAGCTTTTTATTTTCCTCACACGACTTTCTAGACCGCAGCCGAGTTGCAACATGCTCTTACACAAGAGTAAGTACTAAGTACATCAATGCGAAGATGCCTGTTTTATAATGTACAATGGTGCAGAAAGCATACTTTCAATTTGAAGCTAAGAATACCACAAAACAAAAAAAAACAAGACTAGTGTAACATACACTTCAAAGAAATTTTATTATAGTTACAGTACCCTTATAACGAAGAACTATCAAAAACGTAAGCGTATAGAGAAATGTTATTTCGTATGGAAATTGGAATAGCGCCCCTGCCGGTGCGTAAAGAAATAACTTTTTGAATATGGGTTTTGATATTTCTCGATACGTTTACGCATTCGATAGTTATTCGTGCCAAGGGTGCTGATATCGGAGTAGTTTTGCTTTTATAATTGCAATACTTGATAGGATAAATAAGGATGATAGGTGCGTCCACATCGCATAAGTAGGTGCCTCTGGTTTAGGTCTATGCTGCCTCAAACGAAACCTATCAAACCTATCAAACATAAACCTAAATAAAACGAATATCGCTTGTACACACGACACAATGAAGTCTAAAACAGGCATTACTTCAAATAAAGATGACATGAGGTACGAATAGGTATCTTAAGGTGGTAAGGCGGAGGTGACCTCGTCAGTAATCACGAAACTTACTAGATGGACGTAAAAAAATTAAAAAGAGAACGAAGTTAACTTATGGCAAGCAGTTTATGCCTTTTTTGCCTAGTAATCATCCTTACCCAAAACTCGCTTTTTTTCAGCCTTAATATTTTTGAGGAGACCAAAATTTTATGATTCAGCGTACCTACTACATTTCGCTTCAATTATACCTCCAGGTGAATCAAAAGCCCTGCGACCTGTTACGCTACTCAGACCTGACTTCGCCTGACCAATTGAATGTTACGTGTGCTGACCTTTGCGATTACTCGGCGGGTCAAGTTATTGCATTTTAATAAACCAAACCAAACAATGGATGTAGTGATAGAACGATAGATTGTGAACGTTTGATAGGAGTGTTAATTTTGTTGAGTGGCGTTTGTATTGTGAGATTTCGGTAGAGGTTAAATGAATTGTTTGATATGGAATTGCCCATTTTACGTAAGACTTGGGTAGTGATTATTGATGCATTGTGATGTTATGTACTCTAAGTAGTATAATTGATATGAATATTTGTAGGTCAAAAAGTGCTTAAAACTACCTAAATCTTAAAATACAGTTTGCAGAATTCATAAAAAAGTCTGAAATGCATAACTCGTATAATTGTGCTCGTTGAATGAGAAGATCACTAACATTAATAAATATTATATGTATCGGACCTTAAAATGTTGTTCTTACAAATATGTGCATAAAATTATCCAGATACACAACCAAAAAAACATTACCAACTACAAATTATACCGTATAATAATTTCTGTTAATTTTATTACCAAATTCAAATTCCCATAACAAATCGACCCAACTATTTGTGGTTATTACCAACGAAATTCGCACGGACATTTCAAAATGGCCATCGCATCACAAAACAATAATCCGTTACAGTATTTATGTAATTGACAAAATATAGCAAATACCGATTCCGAAATCACGGCATAAGTCAGTTGCAACATAGGTAAACACTTAAGCGGCTTTGAACGTTTTGTTTAGACTTGCTACACATACCTTATGACTTGGTTGAGCGGAATTTATGGCATATAAACTTTTAACTAAGTGATTTAGTCAATAGTTGAATTGCTAATGCCATAAATTCTATCTTACCAAATCTTAAAAGCTCAAGTTTGGTCAACGAAGCTTAAAAATTATCATTTCATGTAAAATCATTGCCTATGATTCCTATTAATAAGCTTACCATCGATTCAGTCATATATTTCTACTAAAAAGTTTTTCATTACTAATTGAATTGTTATGAAGTAACTAAGAAAATAATAAGGCACATGGAAGCAACCACATAATAACCAATTCTAACCGTACTGAAGAAGCATAAATTCGATTGATTTTAGTTTTGGTTTTCCTGGTACTCTAGGTATGATTTTAGGTAGCACCTCTTTCATACTTACTTAATAACTTCCGAATACTCAATACATTAACAAAATACCAAAAGATTACCACAATAAAATGACAGGTGCCATTATCCAGTTCCATGATGTGTAAACTGACCTTCCAAGTGACAGTCCTCAAGTGCAATCGAGGTCTGATTAATCGACGGTTGACTGATCCATTTGATTGCGGTTTGTACAACTTTAACCGTTGGTTAGTAGTTGCACTTCCTCTATAACCTGTCTGGAGTATTGAATACAAATGACTTTATAATCAACGGTTTCTGAGTACTTGTTTTGCTAGTTGAATCTTGCTTGGGATGTTTTTATGAGTATTTCAACCTTGTGACTTTCGTCAGTTGGATACATTATTTCCCAATTAACCTTTATATTATTTTCAACCTATGTCGAACTTACGCCCTAGCTAGTCTATGTTAACATTTTGCATAGGTAGCCTAGGTACTTCTACGTATCTATTCATGAGCCTTGTCTACTGGCTTCCACGAGTGACGTTTTATGTATTTTAACTCGTCAAGTATGTGTAAACGAGACACAATATAAATTCCATTATTATGCGACTCCCGGAAGTCGTTTGATACCTGACTGATTAACGGACAATTTGATTACTATCTCACTATAATAGATGGTAACTACCTCGGTGGCGCAGCGGTGAGAGGGTCGCATTTTAAAGCGACGGCTGCGCCGGAGGTCCCAGGTTCAATTCCCGGGTCGGGCCAAGAATATGTACCGGAGTTTTTCTGTTCAGAAATTCTCAGGGTAGCCCAGAGTTTGGAAGTTGGCGGTGTTTCACCCCCGTGCCTCGGAAAGCCCGTTAAGCCGTTGGTCCTGCGCCTGATCTCTCTCCGGTCGTGTCAGATTGCTGTCCCATCGGGCTATGAGAGTGAAAGGAATAGAGAGTGCACCTGTGTTTGCGCACACACTTGTGCACTATAATATGTCCCGCGCAGTCGGTTAGTCGTTGTGACTGGCCACCGTAGTCGAAATCGGCTAGAGGGTCTATTATTATTATAATAGATGGTGTTGAACTGATGATGCAGGCTATATAATCATTTAAGTCATAAAAATATGGATGTAAATAAAATTAAGAGCTATTCACTATGCCTACCTATGCCAATTTCATTAAAATATCTTAAATGCAAATATCTAAATCATTTTGTGAATCTTAAAAGAAAATCCAAAGACTGTGCCAGTAAAAGTAAACACGCGAGAAAAATATGTGGCAAGTTTCATTAGCCAGCTGATTCGCCAATAAAAATGCAGTAAAACTGTTTTGCTCATTAACCGAGACTAAAACTGTATTACTGATACGAACGTACACTTACTGAGCCTAATCATCACTTGCCACTAGCTGTTAGTGCGGTCTGTCATCAAGGAAAAGGTGCGTTTACAAGTGACGGGATTTTATAAAATGAGAACTAAGCTTAAATTGTTTGTTCATGCACTAAATGAACTTCACATTTATAGATAGGTAAGAAATTTCGTACCTTAGTTTCATTGGTATGCCTTGGGTAGTTCTCATTTTTTTTACTAACCTACATCATCCCACTACTGGGAAAAAGTCTCCCCAACACCTTCCATGGATCCTTGTCAGCTGCTAATGACACTTAATCGGTAGCAAGGTTTACAAGTGTCACACCACCTCTTTTTGGGTTATAAAAAATATTATTTTTGCTCTTTTTTGTTGGTTTTGGTTGTTGTGATTACATTTTATAATAATAATAAAAATTAACGCATAACCTTACTAAGGAGGACATAACTAATCGGTCTGATGACTTAGTTTGTGACGAAGTGAATAGTATTCATGTAAAGAGAAACAACTAGAAAAGAAGAGGGCCGACTTCAAATAAAGGGAGCAGGCAAAGAAGAAGAGAAGAAGAAGAAAGGATAAACACTAATAGTCGCTCCTTCTCGAATATCGTGCATTGTAAACGCACCTCTTCAAGCCTGCGTCCGCGCATACGGTACAGTTATCTGCGTGGATGCAGCCGAGAAGCGCATAGCGACCGATTTTACTATCCGACGCGGTCAGACTACGCGATTTCATGCTACGTGGTTTTGTAGACTTACTTGTGTGCTGAATTTTCTTGCCATTTATGTTACAATATTTTTTAAGCATAATGTTCCACTGGCCTTTGTGTACCTTATTTATGTCTTCGTTTGCCGATGGCCAAATTACTTCATATTATTTTTGACTACTTTTACATGACTTAAATTTTCACTGGGTGCTTGGTTTGGGTTTAAAGTGTTTCAACTTTAAAGTACATATAAACGGTTTTGTGTTTTTGTGCAAGACATGATTTTATTAGTTTTACCACTACTATTTTAGTTGATTGATTACGATTTGTTTCAGTTGAATGAAGAAATAAATAATTTATGTACAGTCGCCAGCACCTCAGACTATACATTTTTGTTGAAAAATAGCCCTTATTCCAACAGCATAAGATACCGCAGTGTTTAGCTTGACGTGCTGTCGTCCGTACATCTCATGTTAGACTAATTGATTTTGGCGATCCAACTTTATGTTTGATACTTTATACCATTTTTACCACCATCGACAAATAATCACTAACCCACGAGTATATAAAATATGGAACGTCATTTCATATGAAGTATTGGATGGATTACGGTAATTAGAACTTATTACCATGACATTGTGAAAAATGGTGTAAAGGTGAAGGCGCTTATTAAAAATTATTGGCTGCATAATAAGTATTACTCTTGGTTCTTGGACTAACATTACTCCAAGAACCACGCTAAATAACGGCATTGAATATTATTATGTCATTTCAGTTCCGACCGCAATAAAGAATGCAAATGCTGTCTCAACAAAAAAAAAACGTGTGCTCTAAAGGAAGTGACGGTCCGTCACGCTCAAAGACGCTGTGGTTAATTATGAATTGACATGTTTGAGCATGAGACCCGGAAACTAATTGACAGGGAATAATAATTATGTCTTGATGGTGCAGGCTTAAGTGCACCGGAACGATTGCGACGGAAAATGTGAATGCGTAAAAAAGTAAAGTAAAGTTACATTTTCTGTGAGTAAAGTTAGGAGGTAGCGGAGGTAAATATGAATGAGTATTAATCAGTCAGGTATCAAACGAATGCCGAGAGTCGCATAACAATGGAACTTTTATTGTGTCTCGTTTACACATACTTGACGAGTTAAACTTGAACGGTAAATCTTATATATAATAAAAAAAAGTCGTGTTTGTTACAACACATAACTCGAGAACGGCTGGACCGATTGCCATGGTTTTTGATTTGTTGGATTTGTTTCCGTCCCGAATAGCAGAATACATCTTAAAAACAATGAAAACTCGAATAAAACGGGGCCAGGGCGGGACGGGGCTGGGGGCGAAACAAAGTTCGCTGGGACCGCTAGTGGATAATAAATATGACTGTGATAAATAAAATTGAATTTATTAATAAAAAGTACCCTCATCCTAGAACTAGGTACCTGTAACGAAATTCCGAATTATTATAATTTTAGGAGCCATTTATATTTGGTACCATTCACACCAGTATTCCTTGATCTTTAAATCTATAACTATATACAAAAGTATTGCAAAACCGGTAAACTAAAATTATACTAAGTTTAAGGTTGATGTTACCCAATTAAATAAATACATAAATATGTATTAAGTATTTTTGCAAATGGCATATTAACTCGTCAAGTATGTGTGAACGGGACACAATAGAAATTCCATTATTATGCGACTCCCGGGAGTCGTTTGATACCTGACTGATTACGAATTAAAATAAAGAAGATACTTTTTAGATAATTTGTAGTTTTTTTTAAATAAATCAAACCAGCAATGTATAGCAAACAAATATGTCCTGTCATAGAGTTTGACATTGTTATTTACTAAAACGAGTGAGCGATTTTGATAAATAAACATTGATTATGATTAGCTTAGGATTCCTATGTCTCTGTGTTAAAGCCTTTTAGAGTGAATTGTATGATCAATTATTTCAGGTAATTAAAAAACAATTTGATATTATTTTCCCCCAAAAGAAAATAGTTATTAATAACTGTAAACCGAAATTCAGTGACTGGGCTACTCGAGGAATTTATACAAGTAGGAAAAAAATGTTTGAATTGTATAACAAAAAAGCATATAGAAAGGATCCATCGTTTCATGAGTACGTTAAGAGCATAGAATGTAGTATAGTATAGAATGACAAACGCGGATTTTCAGCGAAACCAAAAAGTTATTTTACATGTGTGCGTTCAATAGTGATGTGTATCTTATGGTGGTCCAAGTTTTATCGACGAGGTTACGATAAATCATGTGAATTGAAACAAAAATAATTAAATTTAGATATACCCTATTTTGTTTTCTTTTGAAAATAATATTGTATTACGCTAAGTTCGCTCGCTGTGTTTTTTACCATTGCTTTATGTTAATTTGTAAGTATCTCACATAAGTGAATTGTATTGATTCTTGTGGGAAAATAAATAATCTTTAACCTGAAATTAATGCACTTTTAATAACATAATACTTTTTATTTGATAAACAAGACAACTTCATTTTTTTTAAATACATATTTATTTATTTATGTATGAAGACTTGCTAGAAGCACTTATACACGTTCCAACATAGACCTTACCGCAACACACTTCGGGACAGTTGTGTGGGCCAGTTCTGAGAAGAAGCTGTGCAAAAATTACGGTTACCTAAAAAAATCAGTCAAAAAATTTATCGATACTGATGACGTCATCATTTAGTCAAGCCCTAGTGTAAAGAAACGGTTTCTTATTTTACTGAAAATATCTGAATTATTCTATTGGAAACTTTGATATATGGCTGCAAATCACAAAGGAAGTCCTAAATTAACTGTACAATTTGGTATCGGAGTCGATTTCACTCACAAATTTTATAAAATTTGGAATTAAAATTTTTATCAATGATTCATATTTACTGGTGAAAAGTATGATTTTCGGGATTGTATCCTCGGCGCACTTCACAGTTGCTGAAAGCATAAGCCATTTCATCTGAAATTGTTATACAAAACTTAAATTATAACTTTATCCATTTATAATTTTTCAAAAATTCCAGCGACGGAAACTTGACGTTTCCACTAAATCCATTATTTCTTAGAAAACGGTCTCGCTGTCATAAGGTCTTTCGCTGTCAAATCCTATAGAATTTCACTAAGTAGCACGCTCTTTATAAAGCGAAGATTTTTTTCTTTCTCTATGGTTAAGAGGTACTCTAAAATTTTCAAAAGAGTTTGCTATGTAGCTAAGTCAAATTACATACGCGATAAAATTAAAAAGTCTAGTAATAAGATCAAAGAAACTTGGAATATTATAAATAAAGAAACATGTAAAACTAAATCTCAAGATAACAAATTTAGTCTAAAAATAAATAACAAACTTATTAAATCTGATGATGAGGTAGCAAACGCTTTTGAGGATTATTTCTGTAATATTCCTATAGAGACGACTAAACAGTTGAGTTCTTGCTCACTTCAGGCGAAATCATTACTAGTTTCGAGTGTTGATAGGTGCGAATCCTCTTTTAAATTCAGACACATCGGTCCTTTAGACATAATAAAAACATTCAAAGAACTAAAACAAAAGAAAACAGAGGATAAATCGGGTATATCAATAGACACAATAAAACCCATTATACCTCTAATAGCTCCTTACTTATCTTATATCTTTAATGAATGTATTGATCAAAATCAGTTTCCAAATTTATTGAAACATAGTAAGGTTGTACCTTTATTTAAATCAGGAGACAAAAGTGACCCCAGCAATTTTAGGCCAATTTCAATATTACCCACAATAAGTAAAATTTTTGAAAAACTCATTTTTAATCAATTACTTTCCCATTTTAAACTTAATAATTTACTACACGAAAAACAGTTTGGGTTCTCTAAAGGTAGAAATACAACTGATGCTGGGGTAGCACTCATCAGACACATTCTTGATGCTTTTGAAGACAAACATGATGCTGTAGGTGTATTCTGTGATTTATCAAAGGCGTTTGATTGTGTAGACCATCAAACACTGCTCATTAAGTTGGAACACTATGGTGTCTCGGAAAACTCATCTAGGTTGTTAAGTTCATACCTATCAGGTAGAATACAATCAGTTAACATAAATGGTACCTACTCTTCCGGTGCCCCCCTTCAAATGGGGGTGCCCCAGGGCTCAATATTGGGGCCCTTACTCTTCCTAATATATGTAAACGACCTACCATTTCATTCCAAAAATCTTTGTGAGATAGTTTTGTTTGCTGATGATACTTCTTTCATTTTTAAAATGAAAAGACATGAAGAAAATTTTGACGAAGTAAACAATACTCTCTCCAAAGTATTGAATTGGTTCACCACTAATAACTTGTTACTAAATGCTAGTAAAACTAAATGTATAAAATTCACTTTGCCTAATGTAAAGCAACTTACACCAAATATTGCACTAAATGGTAATAATCTAGTCTTAATGGACTCCACTGTATTTCTGGGCATTACACTTGACTCAAAATTACAGTGGGGAGCCCTAACTGGGAGGCTAAGCTCAGCTGCCTTTGCAGTTAGAAAAATTAGGTATCTGACTGATGTTGAAACGGCGAGGCTTGTATATTTTAGTTACTTCCACAGTATTATGTCTTACGGTCTTCTCTTGTGGGGTTCTGCTACAGACATTGAAACCATATTTATTTTGCAGAAAAGAGCCATTCGTGCTATTTATAAAATTAGTCCTCGTGACTCCCTGAGAGAGGTCTTTAAGAAAATCAACATATTAACTGTGGCTTCTCAATACATTTTTGACAATATAATGTACGTTCGTAAAAATTTAGATAATTTCATGAAGAAAAGCGACATTCACCCATATAACACAAGAAATAAACACAAGCTTGTCGTTCCTAACTTCAGATTAGTTAAAACTAGTAACTCGTTCATGGGAAATTGTATAAAATTCTTTAATAAAATACCACACAATCTTGTCGAATTGCCGGTTGATAAATTTAAGAAACACGTTAAAAACACGCTTATGTCTAAAGGCTATTATAAGGTTCAAGACTATCTAAACGACACGAATGTGTGGTCCGTCCAGCCTGCACCAACTGATGTACTTACCTTTGATGATTTTGATTTTACGGCAGCTAGTGGTGACTGAGTTTGTTCCGGCGTTTCTTCTCAGCACTTGCCTAATTGTCTGTGTTCTGTCTCGAAGCGCTGGTAGGGCCCAAAAGATAAGGAGACATGTTTCGCACATTTATTTTAATTTTTATATTTGACGTTCATAAGTGTCATTTCATGACCTAAGTTGAAATAAAGATTTTGAATTTTGAAAATTTTTTTTTGAATTTTGAGAGCACTATGACCAGGTCAAGGTAATTAAGTGTACTCTCTCGAAACATCGATTAAAAAGTTTTGCTTCTATTGCAGACCACACGTTAAATTCCTTTAGTCAAGTGTTCAGTTTCCAAACGAATTCATCATTTGTCATTACATCGACACTTCCCTACTTTACCTACGGATTTTGCAAGGTCGACCGCCAACATCGTGACTGGTCTGCCAGACTAGCAATATCTTATGCTAAAGTTATATTGTTGGCATAAATGATAAATCTGTCAATAATTAACTGTTGTTGATAACTTGCAAGCTAATAAGTACTTATATTTGGTTCTGAAGTTTACTAAGTTTCAGGTTGATGTTACCCAATTAAATAAATACATAAATATGTATTAATTATATACTCATTATCAATAAAACACACTTTTACGGATTAATGATTGATTGTCACAGGCAGAGTCTGCCTGTGACCACGGATGCTGTAAAGCGTTAAAATAAACGTTCGCGAAATCAATCCGTAAAAGTGTGTTTTATTGATAAAAAATACCTGTTAATAGTCTTACGGTACAATAAGTTCTAGTTAACGTAATCTGTCCACTACTTCATCATAATGAGTTAACGTTCCATATTTGAGATATTCGTTGGTTAGTACTTAATTGTCGATGGTGAAACAGGCCCTTACTGTGACGAAATTTAAGTCTTTAATTCTTTTAAAATAAATTAATGCGCCAGACAACACACCAATTGTCTGGTTTCGTGGTAAGGATTTTTTTCCTTGTGTTACGAAGTACCAGACAACGATTATGACGGGGGCGTCTCCCAAAAATACTTATAACATCCATGACTTAGGTACAAATGTTCGTGCTCATCACTCAATTACCCCTTGCAGGCTTCGAACCCGCGACGGCCGGCGTAATAGTTAGGAGCGCTAACCAATACACCAAACGCGTCGTCAAGAAGTTATTTGAATAATACCTAAAATATTTTGCAATTTCTTGATCTGTGTAGAAACAACAATAAAATAATAATAAAAATAACTTGTAGTCATTGAAAATCCCCAATTCTTGTAAAATACATTCGTTTCCATACAAACAAGTTTTCACACACAAATGCTGCGGATTAAACAAGAGTCCTAGTATACGCATTCCTTGAGTAAATCCATACTTTTGAATGGGTTTTAAGTATTTTCATCACGCATGCGCCGTGCATGCTGCGTCCAAACGAAACCGTGAGAAGTAGCTAGCTTTGTTCGCGACTGATTGATTAGATCACAACACAAAAGGACAGATGTGACGTTCTTTTATTGCTTAATTATTTAAAACCATTGTTTACTGTGATACTTTGTCCATTTCTCGCACATCATAGCTACCATGGTCCATGGCGTAGAGGTCTAACAAGCATTAAAACAATGAGCAAAAGTTTCCAAAAGTATTTTTTGTAAAATTCTATTATTATATACATCTTATTACTGCTGCAGTGTCTGAAGACGAAAGTCTTCAACCAGTGTGTGTTACCAGTGATGACATACGGATCCGAAACGTGGTCTCTAACTATGGGCCTCATAAAGAAGCTCAAAATCACACAACGAGCGATGGAGAGGGCTATGCTCGGTGTTTCTCTACGAGATCGAATCAGAAACGAGGAGATACGTAGAAGAACTAAGGTAACGGACATAGCCCTGCGAATCAGTAAGCTCAAGTGGCAGTGGGCAGGGCACATAGCGCGAAGAACTGATGGCCGTTGGGGCAGAAAAGTTCTACATTGGAGACCCTTCGACCAAAGGCGCAGCGTAGGACGTCCGCCGACAAGATGGACAGACGACCTTGTGAAGATCGCAGGATCGCACTGAATGCAGACCGCTCACAACCGGTCGTTGTGGAAAGCCATGGGGGAGGCCTATGTTCAGCAGTGGACGTCCTTCGGCTGATAATGATGATGATGATGATGATTACTGCTAAAGCTACGTCTTAACTACTACACATACATACATGTATTTTGTACCATACTACGAAAATTTAAGGCTCATTTCAAAATAACGAAGTTTAGTATTACCTAATTTGTAATTTTAGTTACAATGACTCTATCTGATTACTGAATAAGCGTATTCCACTAAATTCCTAAGTACATAATTTACCAATTCACTCTCCTCATTCAACATACTGTATCATTTGACAGTTTAACAAAGAATGTCAAAACATAAATAAAACATATGAAGGTCGAAATCGAATGTAAGATAATGAGTTGAGATTGTTTTTTAAAAGCTCAATCAATCTTTGTAACGCCTAAATTCGTGACGATCTGTAACGATATATCTTTATTGGAGTTATGAAGTTGTTAGATCCAATTTGTAAACTCAGTGTCAAGTATCATTGCGTGTAAATAGCTTAATTCGACAAAAAATTGTGTCAATAAAATAAAATTGTTATTAGAACGTTAACAGTTGCACTAATTAAATTTAAATTAATAAAATTGGTCACGACAATAGAATGAAGATTAGTTCAGACTAATTGCCGATTAGATATGATGGATTAGGTACTAATAAAGCGGTGATGTAAATTGATTAGTTACCGTTGGTGGTCTTGTCGCATCGCGAAAATAATCTTATTCATGTTGTAAATGCTACCGGGTGCTGTTATTTTTTTAAACCTGCTTTAGTTTACAGTTTCATGTTGATTGAGAACTGGTAGACGGCCGTGACTATTTTTTCTGGAATTCTCTCTCTCTTGCATTTTTCTCACATTTCACCTAAAATTGCATGAACACACGACTACAAAACGGGCGTCAGTTCAAATATAACACGGCGCTTATTGCAAGCGATTATGGCTCTCAAGGTGGTTAGGGGTGAGAGACTTCGACCGTGCGTATACGGATAGGCACCATATAACAGAGAGAGGGGCCCATAAGTCTCAATTACTATTCCTGTAGTCATCTTTTCCAGTAGTACCAACGATATCAATTGATGCAAAAGTCAGAAAATTTGTTATCATTTTAATTCAGCATTAAATATTAAAACAATACGTCTTTTAGTCTTTAACAACATCAAAGAATGTAATGCTACAGAATTGTGGATTTAACTTAGAGTTAAGCTAACTGAAGCTCTGCAAATAAGACTAATTACTAAAGACAGGTAACGTGACATTCCATGTAAGACTTTGCCATTCCTTGACACCAACAACTCACGCATCCGATCAGTGCGATTAACAGAACTTACAAGCACATCTCATTAACAAACGGATTATGCCTTGCCGTTAGCCGGTAGCCGGTTCGTCGGAGGACTAAGTTATGCTAGACACGCGGCTTGCCTTGGCTCGACCCACAGACGCCTACGGTCCAGTGGAAGTGAGAAAGCGGTGAGCAGAGTTGGGAATGGATGAGGCATTTTTGAGCGAACGAACAGTCCAAATGTGTTTACTAGACTGGTGAGCTGAGTTGTGAATGTATTAGGTTGAGTTTGCTTCTAATATTCTAACTCGTTTCCTTTATTTAAAAAATATCTTTTATATATTTTATATATACATATAATAAGACTGTAAAAGATCGATTTCTGTACATTGAAGATTTTTATGAAAAATTGTTACAGGGGGTCTTAATTACCGTAATAGAAGCCAAAACAACAATTTTTAAAATTTTTGTCTGTCTGTCTGTCTGTCTGTCTGTCTGTTTGTCCGGGCTAATCTCAGAATCTACTGGACCGATTTTGATGGGGCTTTTTTTATTTGACTCAGCGTCACTTGGAGAGTAAACTAGGGTAGAAATAATCACGCCAATAGACTTAGGGGGTAGGCAGAAAAAAAATATATATATAAAAGAAAGTCGTGTTTGTTACAACACTTATAACTTGAGAACGGCTGAACCGATTTGGCTGAAAGTTGGTGGGGTGGTAGCTTAGAATCAGGAAAAGCATATAGGATACTTTTTGTCCCGCTAGACGGGGCCGGGGCTGGGGTAGCACGGGACCGGGACGAAACGGTGGGGAGGTAGCTTAGTACCAGGAGAAGGACATAAGATACTGCATATAGGATACTTTTTGTCCCGCTAGACGGGGCCGGGGCTGGGGTAGCACGGGACCGGGACGAAACGGTGGGGAGGTAGCTTAGTACCAGGAGAAGGACATAGGATACTTTTTATCCCGTTCGATGGGGCCGGGGCTAAGGCGGGACGGGGCCGAGGCGAAACAATTTAAAATAAATGTGGGTGGAAATGAATCTGTAAAGTGTTTTAATTCAATGTGTAGTGTTTCCTCCATATTGGTTTGTATAAATTAAATGAATATTTGGTACTTTATGGTACTTGCCAAAGTATATCAAAACAGTGCCATGAAAAAATTTATATTTAGATCCATTTTTTCCACACAACAAAGTAAAATGTTAGTAAAGTAGTAGTTTTTTTTGTGGCAAAGTAGTAGTTAAAAGTAAAGTAACCATATTATCCTATCAAACAAAGGAATTCCTAATCGAAATACAAATTGTGAACGTCCAAATAATCGGTATGGTCATAATAATTGATCACCTTTGATGTACCTACTACTTGCTTCTTATTGTTGTATAATATGGCCAATTTTAATGATAAGTGAGTACTAAAATGTACTATATAAATACTTTATATTTTGCGTACTTATAAGTACTTATACTTAAGTATCTTATTTGTAAAATCATAAGCCTATAAATTAAAAATTCTATCCAAAGTCACTATTCCACGCGGACGAAGTCGCGGGCACAGCTAGTATAATAATATATATACGAATGAAGTTCTTTTTGTGCTGTCAAGTACAATTCAAAGAACTTAGAATAAGTGTGAAAAATTAGTTAAAAATAACGTTATAATGTTTATTTACAACATAAAAAGATGCAGTTTCGCTAAAAATTACTTTACTTATAAATAGAAAAATAAAATTGAAAAAAAAAACATAGTTCCGATACGGTTGCCGATTGATACATACATAACAGTATTGACTAGAACACAATAGGTAGATGAGATAAATAATTGTGCTCTAATCAATGATTCACTAAAACTACAATCAAGTATTCATTACAGCATCTCGGACTATAAAATTCGCTTATGAGGCATGCCAAGAAAAATACCATATCCAAACGAAATAACACATCCTGGATCATTAGAACAGGTGGTACCGTGTAAATCATGGTATCTGGTTCAATGGCATTCTTGCGCTAATGCACATCTAACCAACAATTAACTTAGCAAACAGCCTGATTGATTGTCGAAGAGATTGCAGGGTGCCGTTGGTACATAAGATTTTAATATGAAAGAAGATAGTAAGATTGGTTACGAATGATCCGTTTGAAAGGTAAATGTTTTGGGTGTAAAAATAAATAAAATAAAAATCATACCATAAGTTCTGTTACTCCTTTCTAATGGTAGGTACTTTAGTTTTTTTTAAGGCTAATTAAGTACGACATTATTGCTATAAAATTTTATCTTCTAAAATTATCGACCAGCTGATCCGATTGCTTAAAAATGGATATTTTTTACTTTTACATATAGATTTGGTCCTACAGAAAAAGCAATCTTATGTTATTATAATTCTTATAGTAGTGTGGGCAAAATAAGAAAATCTGTTTCGCAAAGCATTGAAGAAAACTATTTGGACACTCAACTGTAGTAAGTAACCTTAAAAACTGAATTTCTTTTACCTATATCTTAAAAACTACTGAATCATTTTTGATAAAACTGTGTTAAACTTGTAGCAAATTTTATCAATTTTCATTTCTACAAAGTCTCATGTCGTTAGGAAGGATATTTTTTGAGATATATGCAAAAATCCGAAAAAAACTCTTTTCCGCTCCTCCCGGCTCGCTAAGGGCTATAGGCTGGGCATGTTCCCCTCCTAGTTTAAACAAAATTAAGAAGTACAAAAATGTATACTCAGCGATTACCTTTTATTTCTTTATTGACTGGCCTAAAACCTTACTTTATTTTATTTTTCCTCATTTCTTCGCAGCCGGTATTTACGTAAAAGTGAGGTATACAAACACATTACCTTTCGCCACACCCTTAAATATCTTAAAGACAAATAACTTTCTCCATGCGGTTTTAAGGTATGAACCTGTTAATGGTGATTTCTCAAAACTAATTGATTTTTCTTTAAGTTGGTATTGTGGTCGGGAAAATCCGGTGTCCCAGATTTTTGGCACGTGCTACATTTTAATGTTTTTGTCAGAGTAACAAAAAAGTTTTCTTTCACAAGCTGACCCCATAAAGAGTTGAGTTAGCAATCTATCTATTAAGATTTTCAGTCATTTTGTCTGTCAGTATTTTTTGACGTCTAGGGAAGCGTGTAAAATTTTGATGACTATACTAATATTGATCGCGATAGAATAGGTTTAATGCAAATAATACAGGGAGATTGAAATAGCACATTTAATTTTGTATGTGTATATGTAAGTAACAATTATGACTTCATACAAAGTAAACAACAAAACTTCGTTTGAGGTCTGTATTCGTTACAAGGTTGACGTTACGGTAGGTACACGATGTTGTAACGTTACGAGAATAGGTTTTTAACAATAAAGGTACAGAATTACCATTTTATGTCACCATATCTGCTAGGAATATTATTTTCTTTAATAATGTTTATGAAAGGAAAATGACAAGACAGACAGACGACCTTCTAAAGATCGCAAGATCCCACAGTATTCAGACCCCTCACAACCGGTCGCTTGAGTTTGCTAATATCGCTCCTCAATAAAGTGGCCTATTTCCGTAAGATTTAGTTTTAAAGGGGTAATTTTTGTTAAAGTCCTAGTAGTTGTGAGAGGGTGGGCCTCTCACAACTAAACGGTAAAAGGTAGACACGTGAAGAAAAAACACAACATTATGAATGATGAATTTAGAAAAAAAACTATCACGGCTATGATAAGTTAACAAATTATGAAATAAGATACGAAGATATGAAACTGATACTGTAGTCAAATATTGATTTTGATTGTCTTTTTAGCAGTACAAAAATCGAAATTGTAAGCTAGCGTCATCAAAAGATATAACCGGGTTTGTCACGTAATTTCAGATATTTGGTTATTTTATATAAGGCAATCTTAATCATGTTTTGCAAGACATTATTAGAGCAATAAAAGTGTTCAACTACTTAGTCGACATGAAACCCTTCGTGCGCGAGTCCAACTCGCACTTGGCCGGTTTTTAACTTTAATAAAAACATAACCATTCAGATACAATATTATTGTGTTTGTCTCAATTCTAAATAGAGTAATCAAATGTATTATTGATTGAGATCCGCTTGCGAATAAAATTAAAGTCAATCTTTTGTCACATACACAATAGACTTCAGCAAAGTAATATAAATATTGCCAATAGTTAATTACGAGTAAAGACTGAATGAAATCGAATGTAGAGCAACGTGCTGTAAGCAAATACAAAACAAAATCGAAATCGATTCACGGAATTAAAATCGTGCTAAACATTGAAATGCGTTATAATTTGTTATCAATGTCAAGGTTATTAAGAAGCAAATTATTACACGTATATGCTATATCAGTTTTTGTCGAGTAACCAGAACAAAGTCTTTCGATGATTTTTTTAATTTAAAATACAGTTAAAGTTTATTAATATTCACTTTTACCAGTCAATACTTTGATCATAACGGTGGAATTAAAATAATTTTAATAATTTGCTTACATATTATATTATTTATTCAAATGGCGGACTAAATGCTTTAAAGCATTCTCTATCAGCCAACTATTGGGTGAGGCAGAAATTTGCTTCAATCAATAAATCATTAATGAACATTGAACAACATTAATTGTACAACGGAGCCTTGATTTGACCACAAAATTGTAATTATTCACAAATGCTACAACCAATCAGGTTGCTTGTAGACGAATTACAACCAAAATCAAGGTAATTTAATAACAAAATAAAATATAATATTAATGTATGTAATTCGTAAGCGATTTTTAAGTAAGGCTATAATTCATACGAAACCCATTAACGAATTCACTCTAAATGGCATGTAATCGTATTCTAATTGAGAACCAATGTCAAGGTAGTGTTACCAAGTTTTATGCAAGCCAAGTAACTCTGTTGAAATGTTCCGCTTACGCAAAGGCAGTGCAGAATGCTGTGTACGGATAAAATGGGCACACAGTTATTTTTTGTTTTTCAAAAGAAGTAAAAAACATTTCATGTTGTTCGTGCAATTTGTAAATCATGTTTTGTTTGGTTTTTTGTTGTTCATTGTTCTCTTTATTAAAACTGCCTCGGCTATTATAAGTTAAACGTGTCTGTCTGTGTATCTATGTATCTATTATTGTATCTATGTATCTATCGGTGGTATTGTAGCTCCTGAACAGCTGGGCCGATTTTTGTTTAGTTTATATGTGTATAGTTAGTTTAATCACGAGTGTTCAGCCATGGTTAATGAAAATCAGTGCACTTTTAGCTAGTTTATGTCAACTTAAAGCCCTGTTTGCAAAAACTCTACCACTTTTAACCTAAAGGTTGTAAACTTGACGCAATGGGGCTAGGTAATATCTGTGATTTTTATAACAGTTCACTGAATTTCTCTAGAAACTCAACATACAACTTCTAATTATAGGTACACTTAATAACATAGCAAAACATTAAAACGACTATAAGAGGTCCAGTTTTCGTTTTCCCAGACAAACAGAAATATACTGTTGTATGCGTGTTAATGTTTCGCATAAAACAGTGAAAGTTTACGAAGAAATGGTCTAGCAACATTTAAAAACGCTGATTCATTCAATTTACAAACATTTCTGTGAATCGCTATCTTTCGGTTGCAACTTTCGTATGTTTCATGGAGTCGTTCTAGGTCTGTAGATAAGATCTAGCTCAGTAAAAGCTAAAAAAAAATACAACCGCCTTCTAAAAACTGACCCAATGAATTTGTTTCTTCTAAATAGAAGACAAAGTAATTTTTTTCAACCTTTTTTGCCACTTTTTTAAGGCGTTTTTTTTGTTATTTTTAATAATTGCCCATATCATAAAAACTACCAATCCGATTTTGATGAAATTTACACTGAACCCTAAGTTAAAATATATCTGACTAAATTATAAAAAAAATATCTTTATAGATACTTTTAATTTTTGAGAAATTACAGACATACAAACATTCATACAGGTCGAATTAAATACCTCATTTTTTGAAGCCAATAAAAATGGTTTCTAGCTTTTAACTGCTTATTTTTTTGCAGGTAATATCATCATCTGGAGAACTTCGATTTAAGTAAATATTGAAGATTCTTTTTGATTCAATATTAAACGTTAAAGAGGGGAGAATATTTGTTAAAAATAGGTATTTATAATAATGTATTTGATACGTTTATTGATTCTTAAGATAGCTAACTTTATAGTGAAAGCAATCACGTAAAGCACGGATATCCTACTAGCTAAATTGATAATAAGTAAATTAGCTTTTACAGTTATTAGAAATTATGTTACTAACATTTACACCCATCATTAAATCTTGTTGCACATAAAAACTAATTTAGTGCTTTATTAAGTTTCCGTATTAAAATTTTAATTAAGAATCCGGATTTCGCTAAACAAGACCAATCTAGTTTATAAATTACTAAGCAAAAGTGGTAATTTAGTGCTTAATCTCGGATATTTTTAGCAAAAATAAGCCGTTACGTCATGTTATGTATATGCTTTCACTATTCTGTTTTGAAATGTTACATAAATTTTAGAAATTCCGCATAGCAGTTGCTATTTTGTCGATACAGTTTTATCCTTAGGTGCATTAATATCCAACTTTATTAACTGTTTCACACAACATGTAACAGTTAAAATGTACTCCTTAGATCACTTTGTGATTTTAAGGGTTCCGTAGCCGAATGGCAAAAAACGGAACCCTTATAGTTTCGTCAAGTCTGTCTGTCTGTCTGTCCGTCCGTATGTCACAGCCACTTTATTCTGAAACTATAAGCATCACACAGCTGAAACTTGGTAGGTAGGTGTATCTTGTTCACCGCTTTCCGATTCAGATACAAAAAGAAAGAAAAAATATTTTTTTTAAGGGGGGGCTCCCATATATGAAACTAAAACCTAATTTTTTTTTACTCAAACCAATGCGTGTGCTATGGATAGGTCTTTAAAAATGATGTTAAGGTTTCTAAAACCAATTTTTTCTAAATGTCTTACGTTTGAGATATAGACGCTTCCAAAGTGGTAAAATGGGCGTCCCCCCCATCTAACTTTTGAACTAAGGAAGTGAAAATTTTGAAAAAACTTTATGATGTAGATCTCAACAAAAACTTGGTGAGCGTGGTTTGAGCGAAATCGAACTAGTAGTTTTTGAGATATAGCATATTTTTATCAACCGCAAATATAACTTTGTCTTTCATACAAACACTATGAAAAACAAAGTTATTTTTGCTGTCACAAAATATTGTGATGTTTTCGTTAAGTGAAAGTATGTGGACCCTGAATTCAGTTAAGGGTGGCACGGAATCCTCAGTGCGCGGGTCCGACACGCACTTAGCTGGTTTTTTTACATATCATCGTATGAGATATGCTACAAAATTGTATTTCTTAATTCCACTTCTCATTAACTATTTGAGGATAGAAGTAGAGTTGTAAGAAAATTCTGAGAAGACAATGATGTATGGTAAGTAATAGATATTTGAACAATCAGACATTTTGTTAAAAAACGCGAAGTCTACCAATAACAACCAACGTCCTTGCAAAGATCGTAGTGTTGAATATAGGCCGCATACAATCGGTCTCTTTAGGAATAACAGGAGACGATAGAAATAGCAGGAGGTATGTTTTCTAAATATGGCACAACATACATACATTGCTCTGATCCTAAATAAATTAGCTGATGCATTTGTGTTATGAAAATTTGAGAAATGGTGGTCCCACAACACCCAGATCCGAAACAATACAAAAAATATGATTTCTACATTGACCCGACCGGGAATCAAACCCGGCACCTCGGAGTGGCGACCCCTTGTAACCCAGCTTGCTTAGCCACTACACCACGGAGGTCGTTAATGATTATAGATACTCTATCATTTTTATTACAACTAGGGCATGAAAAATTATGATCCCGCAGAAACCGATATCAGAATGGTGTCTTTACTATAAAAAACTGTTTGACCTAACCACTGAATAATTTTGCTATCTGACCACATATCAATCTTGGGAGAAATGGTATAGAGATTATTGGTTGTGAAATAAACCACAACGTATAAAGATATAGTAGGCTACAGAAAAGATAATTACCATCAAGTTTGTGGCGCGTAAGTATTAGAAAAGTTTCTGAAGTTTTAGTCAACGGCAACAATATATTTGCATTATGATGATCTTGAACATTAATTTCAATTCATTTTAGTTACACCACTTATAAATCGAAAACGGGTAAACCGATTTTTATGACTTTTACTTTGTTGGATTCGTCTTTGCTCGAAATAGGAAACGAAATTCTAGTAGGTAATAGATAAGACATTGTTGTAGTGTTCATGCCATTATAGACGTTAACCATAAAAATCAGAAAAATACTTTTAAGATTAGAAAGATATAATTTTGCGAAGTGATACGATCATACTGTATGTCTTTCTACTATGACGAATTCATGGCAACTCAATTTGATGGGTCTCCCGTTATCCAATCATTTCAGATAATTCCTTATTGCTTTAAGATTTATATTGTTTGTAATAGAAATATGAATATTTGGTCAAGCCTACTTGGATGAAAATTCTAATGATTACAATCCGAATCTATTCAAAGTTGAACAGGCTTCTTCTGAGCGATTTTGTCCTATCTTCGACTCCGTCTTAGTCGCACTTGGCTTGGTCTGAAGTCAAGAGCAAAGCTATACTAAATAAAATAAATAAATAAAAGAAGTGTTCTTTAAAGATGCTTTGAATATCGTATTGACAAAAATTTGTACTCAAAATAAGGCAACATATGAATTGGTATCTTAATTAACTTCGTACCAATAAAACTGTGAAAGAGGGTTGTTTAAAGTTAAAAAAGTTAATAATTCACGTAACGCCTCAGCGAACTTCCGTCAGAACTAACAGGTAATTCGTCATATCCCGTATCATTTTTCACACTTTTTTCAACGTGGAAGCCTAGATAATGTGAAAATAATTTGCAAAAAGTGTTCCTAAGAGTCGATGATCGTGCATATAATTAGATTTTACGCTGTGCTTCACATCGTCGTCGTGTGCGCATGGCCTATAATCAGGGCTGAGACAAACAGAGATACGATTGTAAATTATACTAGAAATGTGTGTTCCAGGTCGTTGTGGTGATTGGTTTTCAGTGGGTTTGATCCTTAATTGTCTATAAAAGAATTAAAGTATTGGTTTGTCACTTTATTTACATGATTAAAGAGGTGTCAAATGTAATGTGTATGTTTTAAATGACTGTGCAATTTTGATATTTTACACAATGAGTGTTAAAAGCATTGATCTGAAAATGTTATAATTTAGACAAAAATTGTCTAAATATATTTTACTTATATATTTTTTAACACTCGTAGTATCATATTGGTGGTTTGTTAAAAAAATAAATAAGAAACCAAAAATTACGCACGGGTGGGCTGATAGCACGGTAGCTCAATTGGAAGAGCAGTTGTCCAGGTGAACCAGAAAGTTGTTGGTTCGAGTCCCGCACTTGCCCTTACCATTTTTACAGCTTGACTTAAATGTGACAGCCCTAACCCATAGTCTTTTCTACAAGTTCTGCCTTCGATGGTGGAAAAAGTGTACAGTTTGCATCGAAAGTGTAACGATAACATATATTGCTGCAATTATTAGATTAAGAGCTGACTGCTAAGCATTCAGTCACGCGAACGGATGAAACGATTTACCACTTAATAGTACTGGGAAGTGTTTAAAGTTGAGATACGAGTCCGTTTAAAGGGATGTCGAGTAATTTTAGAAAACGTGACATTTTATCGGTTTTAGTATCCGCATTAATCTGTCTATTATATAAAGTATTTTCAAATATGCTGCATAAAGTCTAAAAATGCTCAAAAACTATTTAAATACCTGACGTTCAAAATAGATACAAGAACTGGATAGGAATTTCAGTCCTATTTGTATACGGGCAAGAGAAACTTAATAAGTCTTCTATGATAAAACTTAAGGGAACATAAATTTAATATGTGGTGATAAAGGAGAATCACATAACAATAATAACGTCTTCCTGGCCGCATCTGGCGGTCTACTACGAAAAACGAAATCCGTCAATACGATTATCGGTTTTCGGATCCGAAACATTTTTAGTATGGAATCCCTACTCCGTAATGCTTCGCATCCACAAAACGATTATCGTATTAACGGATTTCGTTTTTTGTGGTAGGCCTTCTGACCACAGCGGTCAATCTTAACTGAGATTGGCCATCGGCGCGGGACATTGTTTATAGCGCTCAAGTGTATGCGCAATACACAAAGGCTCTCTGTTCCTTCACTCTCATAATTGGTAAGACCACAGATCCGACATGACCGGTGAGAGATCAGGCGCAGGATCAACCACTTAACGTGCTTTCCGAGGCACGGAGGTGTCATCACCACCAACTTTCTGACTCCGATTATTTTCAAGACAGGAAACCCCAGAAACAAATTTCGGCCTGACCCGGGATGCGAACCCTGGACCACTTGGTTACAACCACTACACCAACGAGGCAGTCAGAGTGTCCGAGAGTATCACTTTTTTATGTGAAGCTCAGCAATCCGCGATTTTAGTCTGGTAATACTTAATAATTTTCTATTCATCTGACAAAACAATTCCACACAATTTTTGTGTGTTACCTATTTTTTTAAAGTAAATTCTATAATTAATAATGAGGCCAAATTCAACCTATTATATTAGTGGGCGAAGTTGTGAAGTAACGTTACCTACACACTATGTAAATCTAATTTATATTCAAACGAAAGTGTTACTAAAAGTCAAGGCTGTCTTTTGAAAGTTCCGTGAGTGCATAATCGCGAAGGTGTTTTTTTTTACTTGCATCCATACTCCAAAATATCCAAACCTTAGTACGACGATGTTATTTTATTAGTAATTAAAGATTGAACAAACAGGTTATTAAAGTAAAATAGTTAGTTACTCATTGACTTACAGCAGTTTGTTACATAGACGCGACATTACCTTCTAGATAGGGTTGTCACAATGTCATGTTCTATTAAATGGTTATTAATAATTTGTTAATGTTTTAAAGGCAAAACTGTAAAAAGTTTCCTTGCGAAAAAGAGTGGAATTTATTGTCATTCATTTATTGAATACATTTTAACACAATGTTTGTTTAATCTCCGTACCTACATGCCGATTCTGAATTTGGTACTGTGTACAATGCTGTTTCATTTCCAGAAAAAATATCTTATCATGGAAAATAATACGCAATTTTTTTGACTCGGAGAATTGTTCCTTAAGGGGATGGATGTTTGTAGGTACATGTATGCATAAGCGAAGCTATTTGTACGCAAAAGAAATACGGAAATATTTACACTCAGAACGAAATTATTGAGTGCCTTGGCCTTGTCTTAACACGGCCTAAAACTACTTGCAATTGAGTTATAAGATAATGTATTTAATTAGTGCTTGCCTTCTCTCTTGGCTTGTTAATGTGTGTAATTATGCCAATAATTACAATAAATGTAACGTTATAAATTGAACATGATTTAAGTGCACTGTTTTGATCTGTTTGGTATTGCAATGGTTACGGCTGCCGCAACAAATTCCAACAAAGCCTGCGACATGAAACCATGGCTTATGTTACCAATAATGTCTGTTACAATTACCAAGGATCAACGGTATTGTATTCCGTATTCCTACATTTGTTTACGCATGACTCCCAACACCTGCTCGCCTTACAAGCACACACAACGACAGCATACGTCCACTCTCGCATCTATAGGTTCCGTAACCGCTTCATTCAGACGTCGCCTGCGGGGCACAGGGGCGCGGAGGGAGGCGATAGCGAGTCACGCGAGAGGTACGGGCGGCGCGGAAACACCCGCCCGCGCCGCTCACTAACCGCGCTCTCGTCTCCCCCCGCACTCCTTTGCCCCGCAGGCGAGGACTCAATATCGCGGTTTAGCTATAGCTCTTGTGCTATGACCATAGACATCTAGAGACTAATGTCACTGACATAGCATCCCATGCGGCCAGTCCCAAGACGGTGTATATCTATATAAATATAGATACCACTAGCGTTCCCCTGGTTTTGGATAGCAGCAAAATCAGTACTGGTAGCTAAAGATACATTATTTCAGGAAAGGCTTTTGTCTGGGTTAAAGAGACGAGAATCCCTCGGTTCTTAAATTGCGGTGTGGAAGGCAAGAATAAAACCACCACATTACCTTTTTTTTATTTGAAATGGGTTTGCTCTTGTCTCCAGGCTACACCAGTGGCATAGACAGAGACAACGATGGAGCAAGCTCACCCAGAAAAATCCTGTTCACGCTAACTTTATCTTCAATAATTTGGAGCTTATATGGAAAAACCTCCATCGACAAGAGCCTTTCTCTTAAGTTTGATAATTATGACCTCTACAAACACTACAGTGGCCATAACTAACGACAGTTAGTAGTCTTATTTTTAATAGTAACTACTTACAACTAGACATAATCTATAAACCGTGACGCGTGCATTTGTTCACGGCTCGTGGAGTTTTCTCGATACTATCGCGGTAGAAAGATAACTTGCATTTTTCATTTTTTTCCGTAGTCTATTAATAGTGTTATTAGACGTGACAGTTGGTAGTTGAGTGTTATCGGTGTTGAAATTGAAAATGTATTTTAACTCGTATCGAACGATTAATGTACACAACATTTGAGCGTTATTTTTTAATACGCAACAGTGTCTTTAGTTTTACTCGTACTAAAAACGTTGTTTTTTTTTAATCCTTGATTATTATAAACTATTTAAAGCTTAAGTAAATTGCTTACTTTTATGTCTAAATGGGTACATAATCCTAGATTAGCTTTACACTGCGTTGTCATCATTCTTACAAAAATTAATCTAAACTTCTAAGTTGTTTTGGTTACAAATAAATCCATCACATCTATAGGAAACACTTTAAATGTATAGCTATTCAGACACACAATATTTTATTAAGACCAAACAACAGTTTGACCTAACTTAGAATCTCGTTTTTTCGTTATGTCATCAAAAAGTTGCAAGGAGTTGCATTAGTGAATTTGCTGCGTATCGAATTTTCAAAACTAATATCTACAAATATTTGACTTTGAGCTTAAGTATACATTATTTGTCATTGTATGCACAAAATTTATTTATGATCATCCATTTTAGTTCGTTTCTTTATATATTTTCTTTAATTTGGACGTTTTCAAGAAGAGAGTGAATAGGCTGTTACTAGACAGACATGGTCCATCTTAAGTTACATTGTCACTTAACATCAGGTGCAATCGTAGTCAAATGTCTGGCTATCTATTATAAAAAAAAACTGAATGCAATAATAAAAACGTTATTAAATTATGAGCGGAATCCACAACGCGTATAAAATTATAATCGAATGATCGCTAAAAATCGTGATTCCACGTAGGAAATCGATGATACGCCGTTTCTAAGATTTTCCACTAACCAACAATGCATAGGTAGTGTGAGCGCCAAGTTTTTCCCAACATTTACTTTCTATCGGGCTCTGCTCTATAGAAAACTCTTCCGACACACTTTTACACATACCATAGGAAACTGTTAATGGATAGAAAAGCGGAAGGATCTTCGTTAAATAGCTAACTAATTGTTGAGATAATTAAATACTTAATAGAGATGTTGCACTTTTTGTTTACGCAATAATTTTGCTCATTATACGCTGTCACGGTTTGTCTCTCTTAATTAAGTAATTGTGCCGAATTTGAGACATTCTCTTAATTTTGAATAACCCAAATACAATTTTGAGTGATTCTAAATTTTAACTTAATATTTTTTATTACTTTTCTAGTACGAAAGTAATGTGTTTAAGTAAGCCAAGCTTTGGCATTAAGATTGTGAACATTGGACACCTACTGCCAGTATATTTCTAGTATTTTTCCTTAACTATTTGATTAATTAATTTCAATTTAGTTGTTATAATACCTAAACAAAAACGTTAATCAAGTATTCGTCACGATTTAAAGATTAGGTGTACCTAATTAATACAATATTAATATTTCACTGCCATTGAATTTTACGTTTAAATACATGAATAAATTAACTTTAAAATCATTAAAATTGTAAATTAATTGCTTTGTTTGTACATGTTAAGAAACCATTAACTTAGTAAGACGATGTTTTAAATGGTTTATAAAAGCAAAATAATAGTTAGAGCATGAGAAACCTGTGTAAATATAGAAAAATTGGGCAATTTTTTCATTCTGACAATTATTATTATTCGAGTTAATATTTTTTTTTTCTGTTCGTAGATACACTTACATAACCGACTTCGAAATAGATAACTGTTTTTCAAATTTAACGGAACACTAAAACTGATTCTAATTAAAGCAAATGAAGTTAATAATTAGTTTTAAATAGGCTAGTAATACACATAAAATGAATAGGCAAAAAATAGAGTAATGACTTCATTATTTAGCAATAACAAATTGACACCTGTCCACATGATAGGCTATTGAACAAAAATGATATAAACAGCCGTTTTCTTGTAACTAATGAAAGGACAATGTCTTATTTGAATGACAATTGGTATTGTTGTTATACAGACCGAATCTCTTACGGCATCCGTTCATAATTCTGAATGCAATTAAGCACTTGTCGATTGTTAACATAAGACGTACTTCGACACCTGTTCTCCGTGTATTGTTATAGCCAACACACCATGAAGGTCCTATATCGACGTCACATCTTGCCGTTATGAACTTAATAAAGCCACTCGGCACGTACTGATACACTTTCGAACAAGTGACCTCCAAAATCAACGCGTGTGTAACGAGCTCACACAAAAACTGGCCGTCAAAATTAAAAAGTAAAACAAAATTACATACCTTTGTCGTGCTCTGTATCTGCAGAAACGTTGCTATCCCAGCTCTCACGCGGTTCTTCACACCGCGAATCGTTCCTTTTGAACTTCGAATCGTCGACGGCGCCTCCTCATTCTTGTAGTCCTTCACACCCGCGAAATACTCCATTTCATTCTCATCACTTTTCTCACTCACACTAACACTCACTGACTTAACATCATCGAACTGCTTCTCGTTCAAATGAAAGTCGTAATACTTGTCCGTGTCGAAGTAATGGCTACTGTAGCACATTTTCTCCTGCTTCAATTTGTCCTGTTTTTGTCGCTCCTCGTAAGTGCTCTCCGTAATTAGCGGCGTTTTGCACGAATTAGGCGATTCCCTGCCTTCGTCTTTTTTCATATCGTTCAATTGCGATACTAGCCGGAACGACGTGAGTTGTGCGCTTTCTTTTGATATATTAGCATTTTCATTAATATTCTGGTTCGCCTCGGTCGGCCGTTCGGGTTCGCTAGTTTCGACCGTATTGAGTTTCATCGAACGGTCTCTAATGTCTTGCAAGAGACCTTGCGGTAGAAAGCCGTCGTTATTGTTCGCTTTTGCGACGAACGTGGGCATCTCGGGCGCTGCAGGTGGCACGAAACTCTGTTTCTTTTCTTTTTTACTATACTCGCTATGACTTTCATCCGCGTGCACGCTTCCGTTCAATTCACTGCTGTTGAGCGAGTCGCACGATATGTTTGAGTCGTTGTCTTCGAAGTCCAGTTCGCTCTGACTGCTCCCGTTCCGAGAGCTGATAACAGTGACCGACACTTTTTTGGAGGTCGACTTGAGCGTTTTCTTCTTTGGAAGCGGCGGCGGCGTGCCGTCAAGGTCACTGCACGTTCCCGAGTCTAGTGTGTCACTAGGCGAGCACTGGCCGCTCGACATGACCATGTTAGTCATCGAATTGACGAACGAGTTGCAATAGATGTAAGGTGCTTTATCGCTTTTGTCGTCGTGCTCGACGATTTTCGGTCGCGATTCTTCGACGTTGATTCTGACTAAGCTGTTGTTTTTGTTGATTTTGAAGGCGTCGAAGTCGATATCAGATTTGAGGTGTACGCTGGAGATTTTGGGTGCTTTCGGTTTGTCTTCGGTGTTGATTCGGATGGTGACGACGTGTGGTCCGTTGGGTGCGTCCGCGCGGTCGGTGTTCGCGGGCCTGTCTGGCTGCGCCGCTATGAATACCGTTGATGGACTCTTAGAATTAAGGACGAGAGAGTGCATCGAACTTAGAGCTTCCATATTGGCGCGTTCGAACCCGTTTCCCTCACTTGTGATTTGTGTGAAGGTCGTCGCCCCACGTTGCTTAGGCGGGAGCGGAGGGATGTACTCCATGTTGGTTCTGCTCGTGACTTCTTCCATTGCGCTAGTGACCTGGCATAATTAACGGTTACCGGTTACTCGTACTTGCGATGCCAGTCAGGTCCGCTTAGATAGTTGTTGTATATGGCATAATGTTTCCGGTATCGCGCTCGCCGGTCAGCTGGGCACCTGCAAAGAAAATAATTATAGGTTAACGAGATCGCATTTTGAAAAAGGTCAAGTGTATCCTTTATGGTTCTGGGAAGTAATTGAGTTTGATACAATTTGTTATTACACCGGGTATTTGTATTAAAAGTTTAATTTCAACAGCATTTACATTAATTATTTTTTATTTTCACAACAATACCGTCTTTTTTAAATATATTGAATTAATTCACGATGAAAACGTATGGTTTATAGCTAGCCATCTTTGAAATACCAACTGCTGCACTTCCTTAAAGTATGTAGGCCAGAATTTCACTTGAGCTACTGAATTATAGACGAGTCAGTAAAATGTCACGTATTTGTCTTACACAATCGTAAATGCAACGATATTAGCTCGCATCGTGAGCTCCCGGCAATTTTACTGTTTACAAAATACTAAAGCAATGGGTTACCTAATAAACCTAATGTGTAATGTAAACACACAGTCGCTAAGGCGTCTCGATTTGCGCAGGTTTGTGTGAAGATAATAAGGTCGAAAATTGCATGTATAAATAAATAATATTGGTCATGTCGACAATGTGTAAACACTGTCCGCTAAGAACAGTCACCTAATTTTGTCACTGAAAAGCAAATTGGCATAGTTCTTATTGCGGTGACAAACACTCCTACTTTTATGTGTGTGTCAGTAATTATCATAAAGATCTAAAAAGCAAGCTTAATATTATTACGCTGCTAGTAGCGATGCGGCTGAACGATACTGACAAGGATGCAACTATTACTTACATCTAGCTTATGTTACAGCGAGATGTAGCTTGTCACATGCCAAATCAAAATGTCACATTCCGCATGCGAATGAGGCGGTGGACTAATAACAGGGATATAGCGTTAGTTTTCATTACCAACCGCAACGACGGTTAAGTTAGGTGCGGAACCTATTCAATTAGAATCTGCGAAATAGATTTTTTTTTCAAACCAGGAACTCTGTAACAGGTATTCTGATAAATTCTGAGACTTTTTTTGTATTTATGACCACTTATCGAATAATCAATAGATTTTAGGTATTGATTCTGATAAAAATAACTAATATTTTTAGTTTTTTTTTCAGAATCAGTCTTTTTTTTATCAGTATGTAGTGTTGAGATGTCAAATTATCCCCTTCTTCAAGCGTGCTGAATTGCGAAGCTCTTCTCTTCGACCTATGACCACGTGTCCGAATTGCTTGCGGTTTTAAGTGTAAAACACTATTGGCCACGGTTTACGGATGAACAAAACATTGGTCAATGCCGATTGAGACATTTCTGGTTATCTTTTGAACCGTGGAATTTAACGGTCACGTAATCGTAGATGTTTTGAAAATTGACTTTTATTTTCAGTTGAGTCAGTGACCGAAGGTAAATAGGCCAATTATTTTATTTCGTAAACTACTTACTTATTGGTGCAATAATTTTATTAAGTGGGCAAGTGATTAAAGCTACTTGTTCTTTACCGCGAATGAACTTCCTATATTTATATTCTTGTTAAATGCCATAACAATTTGTAAGATAAATAGTTACGTTTCTGATGGCTCATTTTATCGTCGATCATTAATTCATAATAATTAGTAAAATGAGTAGGTCTCTACATTCCTAATGTTATTTATATTCGGTATTTTCTTAAACTTTCTACGCATACTTAATTTAAAAAGTCAAAAATCTCCAAACCATTGAATTGATTTTATTACCATCCGAGGTCATGGGCCACTATTTTTAGCTACTATAAAAAAATGCCTAAATAGTTCATCTAATCAATTATTATTATAGGTAGGTGTAAGTTAATTCCCTTCACAGTTGTTTTAACACCTTCTCTGCCTCCCAATAAATTTACCATCCACTTTGATGATTAAACAGTTTTCTAAACACCTTAGCTCAATTCACGACGGTCACGAAATGTTGACAAGTGTTCGTGATTGTGATTGAAGTGAATTACTGATTTTACTTCGGGGTGGTCCAATTTGTGAGCTCGAGTTAACATTGTGTTATTATAGTCGGCGTGTTGCCTACTAAGTCCTATCAGTGTCATGTTTATTTTGCTTGCACTTGTCGATAAAGCGGCGTGCTGTATGTTCCTATCTCTATTTACATTTTGGCCTCAAGAATCAGTTGCTTACTCGCTGACTATATAAAAAAAACTCAATTTTGTAAATACTCGCGTCGATATTAAGTGTGATTTTCGTTGACTTTCAATTCATTTTTGAACAAAATCACTCGAAATAATGACGTAAGTGATTCCAAAATAGAGCTCCTGGTATTAAATAACTTATTATCATCATCATCATCAAATATACCTAAGAGCTAGGCGCTTGTCAGTGGAGTTTTTTCATAAATACTCCAGAAGTATAATTTAAAGTCCATCTTTCTGTCTAAAGTTTCTGACAAAAGTTTTACAAGGGATATCTTGTAAATAACAAAATCGTATTTCTTCCTTATTACCACATCCAACAATTAACTAAGTAACATTAAATTTTTCACAATTCCACTAGAAATCTTATCTAAGAATCTTGTATTGAAGTGAGATAACATTGTAATTGAATAATGGTCTTATGGATTAAGAGTTCGATCATAAAACATAACAACACTAATCGATGACGATTGTTGTAAGTGAGAGTAAGAAAAATCGTTATTGTTTTCACAAAAACGTTTTTATCGATACAGACAATATCATAACGAGCACTTTCCCTATCGGAACATCGAGACGAATCGAATTTTCTAATATAAAACGATTTTTAAAATCGCCATATTACCAATCTTGATAGCAATTATGGCGATAGACTTTCGAAACGTCACATCTGTCGCTTTAGGTGTAATTTATGGGAGCACGTCGGAGAAATGTCTTTCCATGATCAAAACTGTGTGGGAAAATTATTGTAAGGGTATATTTTCAATCAATTTCAGAAGAGATGTGTTTGAAGATACTGAGTTACTTATATATATTGTATATTTTTAATATAGGTAGTAAAGGCCTGTTTTCAATCGACAAATATCCATCAAATAATTCAAATATGGAACGACATGTCTCAGTTAGTTTACGTTACTGGTTACATTAGTACACTGTGAAACAGGCGAAAAATATAACAAATTAAACGCAAAATACTTGAGCGATGGTCAAAAATATTTCAGGCACAGTCAAGAATTTTAAAATGATTTTGAAACAATTTTCATATCAGATGAGAGGAATACAAAAAGTCGCTCTGGTGGTGGAAAAGATGGCAAAGAGCCGATTGAGGTAAATTGGCATGGACATGCAATGAGACAATACGACGAATACCATTTAAAAAAAGCTTTGATAAGGCAAAAAGGCAGAGGAACACAGGCCACGTGATGGACAGCCGTTACCAAAGATATTAAAGGGAACAGATGGATGCACAGACAACGCAGGACAGATTGTTCTGGCACCATCCGACGAGGAGGGCCAACCCCCAGTAAATTATGCGGGCAAAGAAGAAGAGAGAGATAAGAGAAATACAAAATGTTAGCATTATAATATTTTCGATCACACAGCAATATATCAAAATTCCTGTCAATATAGCTCTAATTCCATACAATTCATACTTTTTGTGAAACATTCTACCGGCTAGACGCTATCACTATATTAATTCATAGCCATTAATAATCGGTTCTAATGACTGGTCGTTATAAGAGACGCACATAATTCATATCAAAGTATTATGATGATGAAAATTGGAGAATTTATACCTTTATCACATGTGAATGTGCTCAATTTTAAGCAAATGTTTGTAAGTAAATAAATAGTGTTTATTCATTTATATACAATACTCAAATTTCGGTAGTAAGTGTTCATTGAGGACCATTTTAAACAAAATAAAGTTATATGAGTTTACAGCAAATTCGCTACTTCTTAATTTTAAAGGTTTCATGTCAATAGTTTGTGTTGTTTCTTAATTACCAACTTAAATGGGCGCATCATTGTCGTGTTTTCTTTAAAAAAAGCTCATATAAAATACCGTCATTATCTCTGTCAGAAAGTGTAAATTCAACACAAACTTTCGCTGTCCCCTTAACGGCCTTTGAAACAATAGAACACCAATTAAATGTCCAAACAAGAATTGGCAAATAGTATCATTAAATATCATTATGTTTGTCAACAATAAAGCCATACACCAAATATAACAGTCATTTTCACATGATTTATCCAATGCTTTTGCCAATTGCACACTGGTGGTTAGTTATTTGGTACCTAGTGAGTCAAATAGACACAGAAGAGATTATTTAAACAATCTACTCTAGGTTTAAATTCCCAACGCTATACCATATAGGTGTTTCCTTTAAAGGTTTAAAACCCTCAGCTACGAAGTGCAATTATTGAGAAAAAATAAGGACACCTCTAATTTATTATCTGAGATTGAATAAAAAAATGATGAACTAGTTTTTGAAATCCAAAAAATCCATATCCATTAAAATGTTAACGGTTGTTGCTATAACACCATCATAGTAAACTGGCTTATCCATTTTGATTACGTCAAGATACTGCCTTAAAAGACATATTGCAACATAGCCAATCATATGACCAACAGGTTGTCTTTTATTTTTCAAATCACACAGCCTGCACCTATGCCTTCGCCATCTTTACGTCTAAGAACCTTAGAGTAATTTGTTTTTGCGCAGAATCTAGCAATCATTTGATGCAACCATGATGATGCTATTGACTTCATAATGTCACTTATTGCATGTGAACTCACATTAAACTGTAGGTTGGTAACATACTTAGCATTATTCACTTCTAGTATTTTTATCTTGGCAAATACAGAAGAGACAGAGTATCCTTTTCTCTTGATTGCGTGTAGTGTTTTCATACCAAGGATCATGAACCATTTGTCATCAAACATTGTAGTTTAATCGTTCCCTCTTCGTTATAATTGAGCCAATTTGTGATTGTTAAAATTTGTGTGTGGGGTTTTGAAACAGCTCGGCGTCAGGAAGTTGGTGGTCATTACCACCATCACGGGGATGTCATTACACCCCTGTGCCTCGGAAAGCACGTTAAGCCGTAGGTCCTGCGCCTGATCTCTCATCGGTCGTGTCGGACTGCCGTCGTACCGAATTAATAGGAGTAAAGGAATAGAGAGTGCACTTGTGTATTGCGCACGCATCTGGGCACTATAATATATCCTGCGTACATGGCTTATCTCTGTGGCGAGAAGCCGCCATTACCAAAAATCGTTAGGAATATTTTAATTGAGCCAACGGTGGTATAAATTTTTGATACCCTTGTATATTTTTAGTTTTACTGTGTTTTGGCTAAGAAAACTACCTTTTCAGATTTATTAAAACGAGAATTTAGACCAGTTGTTACGAAACTTGTTTATTTACTTGATTTATACCTTTTTTGTGACACTGCTTTCTTTACCACGTAATTCATCTCAAACTAGATTGGACACCGAATAGCTGCGATTACATAACAAAATTAATGAGGAATAAATTAAACGGTATTACGGAAACATCGAATTTGTAACTATCTCATCTTGAATTTTAACAGGGAAAGTAATTCATTGCTTCCTAAGTATTCAAATTGGAGAAATTATTGGAAAGACGGATTTTTAACGAGATGTGAAATTGACGATAGGCTCATTTTTATAGCTTATCTTGAATGTATTTGGTAAAAGTTACTTAATAAATAACTATTTGAAGATCGTGTATATTCATTCGATCTTAAACTTACTTTTCACAAGTTCTTAACAAAGATATTTGACTTAATATATTTATTTATGCTCCCAGTAAATGTGGAAAACTATCAGGATTAATTAAAATAAATAAGCACACTCTACAATCGATACTTATCTTAGAAATCATAATTAAATTCTCTTTCAGTGCTGTTATACCGATTACCCATACAAACGGTGCATTTCCCAACATTATATCTTAAACTATGGTCATAAGTATACATTAAAGTACACTTTCTTCGGTTTGGCCACGGTGACGTTACATCTGCTCGGTGAAAGTGTAAATTGGCTACGAAATGTCAACATGTGCTTCGTTACGCAAGAAATATGTCAGCTGGCAATAATTTGCCGCCTAAAGACATGGGTGGCATTATTATTGTTTATTTGCGTTGTTTATTGAAACAAGCGGCCGTAATACTGTTACGACAGACTGCTATTTGAAAACAATCAAATTATATGGTTTTGAGCCTCTGAAAATGTGAAACATGACCCGCAATTTCGTATTTGACGTTTGTTTTTGGGTGAGTATGAATATTTGAAATTAGGCTATAATGCACAACAATATAACTACAACGAACGTCATAAATCTTCAAATCCCTTATAATAAAATATCTCTTTTACACTTGGCAGTTACAAAATGTAAATTTCTTACATTAAATAAACATAAATTTTCCCTTTAACCTTCCTTTTAACTTTGAAGGTAAAAAACCTCATTGAATACAAAATAATATAACCCTGGATAGTTGTGAAACATCCTTGGGCCACAAAACTGGCCCTGATAATATCTCTGAGACCTTGTCGTTTTGAATTATATCGCGTTTTGACGCCGATTTGATTATTTGATAAGTCTCTGTTTCACACTCCACCTAAAAAAAAAGTTTGAATTTGTGTGGTGTTTATTTGCCTTTAGAGTACGGTTATCCACATTTCCAGTATGAAGAGGTAAATTTAGTATTACTGAGTTAAAAAGTATTTTTTAAATAATTTATTTGTAAACTGTATCATCGATGCGAATCTTACTGTTCTTTTTAGTGACATACCTTCTTCCTGGTTATTATAAGAAAGGACCTGTCACTTCACTGCGCGGTGAGAAAATCATGCAAAAATGAACTGAATTGACACGAAATGGACGAACGCGGGTGGGAAAGCGGGGAAGTGGGAGGTACGTGACATGTTTGACAGGTCTATTCTTACGATAACCGGGTAGTACTGACTGTTCATAACGACGTTCTTTATTTGAATTATTCGTTCGATGCTTACATTTTGTCGATCGTAACCATAAAATTACTATAGGAATATTAATTTTGTGATCGTAACACAGACGCTTAGATAATTTTTAGAAATACATTCCAATATTTAATTAATGTTATAGAATAGAATAATGATGTTAATTAAACTTAGGTAATACTAAATCTATTGCGTTTTGATATTAGGTAATCGCGAAACGTTTCAATTCTGAGTTATTATGAAGCACTAGCTTTGCCCGCGACTTCGTTCGCGTGGACTTCAGGTTCGTCCCGTCTAGTAGCGCAAAAAATGTGTTTTTTTACGACCTCACATTAGAAACCTCAAAAATTGTAGCCTATATGTTATTCTGATGTATAAGCTATATTGTGGTAAAGTTTCATTCAAATCCATTCAGTAGTTTTTACGTGAAAGAATAACAAACATCCATACATCCATACATCCATACATCCATACATCCATACATCCATACTTACAAACTTTCGCCTTTATAATAGTAGTAGGATTAAATTTATTTTAGAATTATGATGCAGTAATAAATAATATTGACATAACTTCCTACATAGCAACAGTAGACCATATTAATTGATAATTATTTAATTTCCTCTGTAAGAAAATTACAACTTTATACTCGTTTTAATCTTTTAGTATTATTTATTATATTCTGATTATCGGATATCCGTCAATAACACCAGTATCTAAACGTAAATACAACCTTAAAACGTTGTATTTGTGAATGTTCATTCATTCATCCTTTACACATTTATTAAGCATCCGTCGCAATCCTGTAAGAACCATCGGGTGCCCACGACACAGGACTTTCCTAGTGTGGGACCTATAGTTAATTGCTCCGTTGTTGGCATAACATGATTTGCATTGTGTAATATCTGCCAATTACTAAATAATGTGTTTTGGAATATGTAATAATATGTAACAATAATCTTGTTGTCAATAAAATATTTGTATTTGTATGTTACTATAAATGTAAAAAATTTAACTCGGGTCAGCAAAATTGCACTTCTTCATTTATCATTCTGTTGAATCACGAAGTGAATGAGAGCGCAGTCATTCATCGATCATCTTTCAATGAGATAGCTTGACGATTTTCTTTTTATTTCGATGTACGCTGATTGCGTATTATGGCAGAAAAGTGTAGTGGCAAGCTTAAGTTTCAATATTTTCTGAATGTTTTAATATTTCCCGCTTATCCAAGATAATTAGTTGCCAACACTATTGATACTGGCCACTCATTACTAATACGTGAGATGTCAAATAGTTTGAAAATACCTGAGAGATCCAATAGGTACTTAAAAATTATATTGAGCCTACCTGCTCATGCTTGTTTTCATATAACGAGTAGAACTGCCAGAAATATTTAAAAAATAGCTCCATGTGCATCACATACCTACGTATCAAATGTTGCGAGAATGTTCTGACGTCCGACAGGGATGTAACGACTTAGGCCCAGTTTTTTTTATCGATAGTAATGGTAAAGTTACATTACCAGCGGTTGAATATTTACGATTATGTGTGTTTTGAAGAAAAAATACCTAAGCCAATGGTCATTAAAATAGCCGTTCTGACATTTGGCTAAGGTATTTTTTCTTCAACACACACAATCGTTATAAGTATACAACAACTGGTAGCGTACTAACTTTACCATCACTATTTATGAATAAATTGGGCCTTAGGATAACAGCACGGTGCAACATTCAGACACAGATAGATGTCCATCATAAAAAAGAAAGGAATAAAGAGGAATCACAACCTTTCTATAGTTACATCGCTAGGGTATAGGAGAAAATGTCTGACAGTTTTCATACTACGTCCGTACCGGCACCGGTTAGATCTCGGATGTATTTTGTAGCCGTTCATTAGGCACCTAATTGTTTCATACACGCAATTCCACACACCGGAACACACTTTCCATAACCAGGTGACAAAGTCGATGCAAATGTATGCCATTTGCCATACAAACACGAAAGTTGGACACATAAAGTCAGTAATTACTCGCCGACATTAAACTGTCGATTGAGATTGTTTTTCTAACGATTTACGGTGAATGTTCCATGTTTGTTTGTATTTTTGCCGGATAATTTCCTAATAGATTCAGAGAGATCGTTTATTTTCTGGTTGTAAGATTTAATTATACTGCTATTTATCGTTTTCTTCTGCAATGTTGAAGCGTTTTTAGGGTTCCGTAGCCGAAAGGCAAAAACGGAACCCTTATAGTTTCGTCAAGTCTGTCTGTCTGTCTGTCTGTCTGTCTGTCCGTCCGTATGTCACAGCCACTTTATTCTGTAACTATAAGCATCACATAGCTGAAACTTGGTAGGTAGGTGTATTTTGTTCACTGCTTTCCGATTCAGATACAAAAAGTAAGAAAAAATAATATTTAACGGGGGGCTCCCATACATGAAACTAAAACCTAAAAATTTTTTTTTATTATTTTTTTTTTTTTTTTTTTTTTTTTATTTTTTTTTTTTTTTTTTATTTTTTTTTTTTTTTTTTTTTTTTTTTTTTAATTTTTTTTTAATTTTTTTTTTTTTATGCGGAAGCAATGCAGCTGAACGAACCGACAAGGATGCACATCACATATCTAGCCATGTCAGAGCGAGATGCAAATTTCGCATGCCGCGAATGCGTTAGTATACTAACGGTGAAATAATCTGATCCATACACAAGTGTCGGTTTCGACGCCTATTTTTACTGCTTCGAAATGGCGGAGATGATTTTTACAGTCTCATAGAGCTACTGAGATCAATTCTATAGTCTACATCTCATAGAGCTATAATTGTGCATATTCTACTAAGTAGTCATAAGGTATTTCTAAGAACAAGGCAGCGTTACAAAATGGCATGCAAAGTATAAAAGATACGTCAATGAACTTATCAACGCGTATATGAATAAAAATATCCACTTAAAGCTACCATGTAACAAAATGCACTTACACAGAAGTATACCATTAAAACAATGAGTATGGAACATCCCAAATAATATTTACCTATGATATAAGTATAATGATTTCTATTATGAGATTCTAATGGCTGTGGCCTTTATTATAAGCCGATCCCGACATTTTGAAGATTCAAAAGTCACGCAGTCAAGGCTAGTTGAGGATGCTCACGAGATGGTGCATTCAACCGAACAACGTGCGACGATTAATTTTGAATATTTCAATGTCGGTTTTTTGACAGTCTTGAGAACCGCAACTGAATTGAAAGTTTGCTTTGTAAATAATGTCAATGATTTTGTGTTAAAATTATGAGAAAAGGGACTTGTTTCGCCATTAAAAAAGAAACACTAATCAACGAAAGTCATTACCTTTTTTAGGGTTCCGTAGCCGAATGGCAAAAAACGGAACCCTTATAGTTTCGTCAAGTCTGTCTGTCTGTCTGTCTGTCTGTCTGTCTGTCTGTCTGTCTGTCTGTCTGTCTGTCCGTCCGTATGTCACAGCCACTTTATTCTGTAACTATAAGCATCACATAGCTGAAACTTGGTAGGTAGGTGTATTTTGTTCACTGCTTTCCGATTCAGATACAAAAAGTAAGAAAAAATAATATTTAACGGGGGGCTCCCATACATGAAACTAAAACCTAAAAATTTTTTTTTACTCAAACCTATGCGTGTGGGGTGTCTATAGATAGGTCTTTTAAAATGATGTTGAGGTTTCTAAAACCATTTTTTCTAAAAGTGTAAGGTTTGAGATATAGACGCTTCCAAAGTGGTAAAATGGGCGTCCCCCCCCCATCTAACTTTTGAACTAAGAAAGTGAAAATTTTGAAAAAAATATATGATGTAGATCTCAACAAAAACTTGCAACGAAAATTGGTTTGAAGGAGATCGAACCAGTAGTTTTTGAGATATTGCACATTTTTATCAACCGCAAATATAACTTTGTCTTTCATACAAACACTATGAAAAACAAAGTTATTTTTGCTGTCGCAATATATTGTGATGTTTTCGTTAAGTGAAAGTAAGTGGACCCTGAATTCAGTTAAGGGTGGCACGGAACCCTCAGTGCGCGGGTCCGACACGCACTTAACCGGTTTTTTTTAGTATTGTAAAGATAATGCTAACCTGAACTGAACATGTGAAAATGTCCGTAAGAATCATTATAGTGACGTATTTATTTCTGAAATAGTGTAAAGATCCGAGGGTGCTGGAAGTCATTGCTTTTAATGACTGATAAGACTGATAAGTCTTTATTACGTTCGTATTTAAAAAAATATTTTGATTTTTCCACTTATTGTTTTCACTTTTTCTAAAGCTCTTTTATTTGTGTAAGACCTAAATAAAACGTCTTCATATTTTCGTTAACACCAGTGACATACATAACCTTTTATTATTACGGGCGTTAGATAACTCACTGACAATACTGTTACAAGAGGTCTTAAAAGCTTAGCCATTAGTGAAGCAACTAAAGATGATTTAGTGTTTTCCTAAATTGTTTGAACGTGTTACAAGGGCTTGCTAAAAGCATGTTACTGTACTGGACGTGACTTACGGGATGTGACGAAATAGTTTTTTTTGAGTCATTAAAATGTCAAATATTAAAAAAACAATATGATATTCTACTAGTTAACCCAGATGTTCCGGAAAAATTCTGTCTTAAATACATAAGGTACTATGTGCCAAACATGATTGTTTGTTTAAAATTAGTTATTAACTTAGTAAAAGATTTTTTCAAAAGTTCAATTTTGTAATATAAGGGTTGATAAATTTATTAAGAACATAGAAAAGCATATTTTTTTTACTAATTTTAAATGCAAACATGTAAAACTGATAAATAGTCAGCTCCTTGATATAACTACAAGTCGTTTCTAATAACTAAGGTGTGTCTTTTACGGAAAAGTAGGAACAACTGGGTTAATAGCACTAGTACATACTTTAACAAAGAATTACTAAAGAGGGTTATAAGATTTAAATTAAATCGAAACCATAACATAAACACATTATTATTGTATCAGGTGACCTAAGCTTTGCTCATGTTTTTTTGGTACAGATGTTTTCGAAAAATGATACTTATCTAGATCTATTTCTCGCCCCTGAAACCCCCATACATACAACAGAAAATGTATAGGAAATTAAGTCAGGAAGTTTTACTTTATTACCACACATTTTCTGACAAAACTGAAAGCTTCTTAACAGCATACGCTGGACGGCAAAACTATAAAAAAAGAAACTTGGTAAATATTCTCTATACTCTACATTAAAAAATAACGCAACTTAAACCAGCGCTCCGATTTTACATCTATTTTAAAACAAATCTTCCACTTAGTCGTATCGAATCAACATTTCATAGATATCTTTGAAAATTTTACATTCCGTATAAGGTCGTCATTAAGTTATACGATCGAATCACCCTTGTTTGCCTTCAAGAACCATTTAGACTTTCTAACCGAGATCTAATTACAGAACGGAGTAACACCATCGATGGTAAATGGACGTATTTGGGATATAATTTAATGGGGACAAGAAGAAACTGAATTGACGATAAATTATAATTAGATATCAAGGCGATAGAGAATAGTTAAGGAATATTTTACTTTCTAAACTTAAGAGAAATTGAATTAATTATTTTGATTAAAGTTGACACATCATGGTTTTCTATTGGTGTTCTGCTTCTGGTCAGATAAACGAATCTTTAATCGTACTTATAAACTAAAACTGGGATTAAAAAAGATAAAGAATGTTTTTACGAACCGCACTTTAGACTTTAAAAGCGCAATCTTTGATGTACTATATAAAAATCAGTCGGGTTTTCCTTCCTGACGCTATAACTCCAGAATGCACGAACCGATTTCCACGGTTTTGGATTCGATGGAAAGGTCTTGGGCTCCGTGAGGTTTATAGCAAAGAAAATTTCCATAAAACGGGGCTGGGGCGGGACGGGGCTGAGGGCAAAACGAAGTTCGCTGGGACCGCTAGTTATAAGATAAAAATAGTTTTCTCACCGAAGTCGTACATAAGAAAAATACTTTTTACTTCTACTTCAAATACAAGTGCCCCCTATCCTGGCTACATCTCTGTCGGATGATCAGTTGTGAGCACTAGTTGCCATATAAAGCTAGAGATTCCATTGAGTCGTTTTTGTCACTTCGAATCAAGGGCGACCACATTTAACTTTATTTATTACTGGCCTGCACGCGACAAGAAGGATGTGGTTTGCTTGTGTTTCTGTCCAGGTAAAAAAAATACGTTGAATAGGCTTCTGAATGACTGTACCTCAGTTTTTACTTTTTCGACTTAGATAATTTTATAAGCAAACGTCTTCACACTTATATTTTTAATAGCAGAGAAAAAGATGTCATTGTTTTAAACTAGTGAAGATGGCCAGTTACTAATACAGTAGCCTCCTTATTCCAGAAACTTAGAACCGTACTAAAATATCAACTGATCAAATTAAAAATAATGTCCTGATGATGACATTAAATAACGGAGGCATACTTTTCTAATTGGTTTGGGTAATCTTAGTCTTGGTTTACACCTGGGGCCCTATTTTTGAATCACTCACGTCAATATTACGAGAGATTATCATTCAAAATTACATTAAAAATAAAAAATAAAGTAAAAGTAAAGTAAAGTCAATAAAAATCTCGCCAAATATATACTAGAGTAGTAACAAAATTTAATTATGTTTTTACGAATAACTTTCGTGTGGATTTCAACTGATTTTTATTCGAAAATCACTAGCGCTATTGATGCGTGATTGAGAGATTCAAAACTAGGAACTACTTTTTTACTTAGGGTGTAAAAGTTTTGCAAAAGTATTTTTAATTTTCCTCTGATAACAAAATTCTTAGATCGTTTATATCATGACGACTGTGGTGGAAAACGGGCCTAACATAAGCCTTCTCGGTGCTTATTATGTACTTTTAAGAGAAGCATGAGTTCATCTTCACTATGAGTAAATATCAGACAAGGTCAGACATGTTTGTATCGATATTACGTCAGATATGGCTTGCAAAAATCTATACAATAGAAAAACCTGTTCCTAGGCAATCATCAAATAATGTTAAAGAATTAAAAAAAATTAACACCACACTCCCATAATTTAGTTCAATATAAAGACATCTAAGAGACTGAAGAATAATTCTTATAAAAATTCCATACAAAAAACTACATCTAGTCTGTCGACTTATACATATTTATTGGATGTGTTTTTCCACAAACGACCTCAACTTTAATAATGAATGCCATACGTCCATATATTAAGTGTATCTTAAATTATATTTAAACACGTTTGTCGTTCTTACATAACTTAACAGAAGTTAAGTAATACTTTTCGAAGAGGTGCATTTGTAATGGTGATAAAATGTAAGTTTTAGTCAGATGTTAAAGATTATGATAATTTTCTTTTTAAGATAAAACTCGAGGTTTATCGAATTTGGTGAGATTGGATAGTTTTCTTAGTAATAATTTATTCAGATTGCCTTTACTGTGATAAATACAAAAGATAAAAGTACCTGTAGTACTTCGGTTTTACTGAGAATCCTTTCTAAGGTCCTACTGAGAATTCTTTTGGTTCCAGGTTCGAATCCGGGTTGGACCGAAATTTGTTTGTGGGTTTTTACTATTTTTAAATCTACATAATTAGTAGTTACAGTAACATTAGCATCATCAGTAAAAACTTATGCGAAACGCTTTTTGAATTATGGTGTTAGTTTTGGCGTCTAGTTATAGTTGTCAAAATAAAATGGCACAACTGTACCCCAATCACGAACATTTGACGTATTCGACATGTAATTGTAGCGAGTTTACGTCAGTCGGCAGGCAGCAAAAAGCACTCCCGTGTCGTAGTAAGCTTGAAAGCCTTACCGCAAATGACGTCATACTAACGTTTATAATTATTGAAATATATTATAGTATTCGAGTGACAAAATTTTAGTTTGTTTTACGTTCGATAGAGGCGCTTTTAAATTCTCATACAAATTACGTTACTATACGAATACTTTGACGCAATTATTCGTGATTGGGGTACTGAACCATAGTATTGTTTAATAAAAATGGCGTCAGGTGTCAAAGTGCTAGGGCTAAAGACGTTACAGCAGGTTGTCTGAGAAAGTAAACGTCCGTTTAGTATCCCACTCACGCGCAGCTTTCATCAACACTGTCTGGCTTTGAGGTTGTGGTCTAAATGATAAGACACAGCTATTGCACAATGCCTCTTCAAATCACTATGTTTTAATGTGAGGTCTGATACTTTATAATATTTATTATTTATCTATTTCAGCCAAAATTTAAGCCGTCACAAATTATACTTTTTGGGCTATAAGCATCACGAGGCTTCTGATAGAGCAGCAATGTTTAAAAAAACAGTAAATGCGAATATAATTTGTATGGCGTTCAAGAGATACCTATAATGGAATGGCCCGTTAGCAGTTGATGTTTTATTTTATTGCTTAGTTTATTTTCTAGGGTCAAAGATAAACATTTATCATTCAGCTTAACATTGTTGCTTACTTTACCATACGCCTGCGCTTAAAACATAAACATACCTACACAAAATCAAACAAAGCCAGGTGCGTGCTGTATGCAACAGCTAATGCACCTGACATGTCATGGGATGCGCTCTGTCAATATCTTGGATTTATTTTTCGGGCTATTTGGGTTGACAACACCATTGTCACGTTTGAACCCGTTTGTGTTAGCCAGAGATCATAAATATTGGTATTATTTTTAACAACAAATAAAGCCACAGGGCTTTACAGAATTTATGGTTTTGATGCAACAATTTTGAGAAGGGATATTTTTTTTGTTGTCTTATATATAATAGCTTTGAGATAATATCACATGATCTATTATTCCTGTTAAAGATACCAAGTATTCTTTAACAGGAAATAGATTGTCAATACATTTAGTTCATTGAACATTTTATTACGGAAAGTGCATTTCTCTACCGGCTATAAAATCAACATCACTATGATACGTTGCACGCCTCAGTTTCATATTCTCACTGTTTTACGTATTTTCTTACGGTTAGACAATCAAACATTAAACTGGCGAGTAACCGTTTGTTTATTAAGAGATAGTTAAATAATTTATGTGTAGAATCACGATTTATCTGTATGAAATATTGCACAATTGTTTTCTTTCTTGGAGCAGTATTGTGCTGTCCTGTTTGATGTGTAATAAAGATAGTTGATTTTTGTTCTCATAGCGTTTTGTCAATACAAACTTAATTTTATAAATTGCACTTGTAAAAAGCAATCGTGACACTGTGACAGACGAGGAATCGAACCCCGTGTCATATCCTATCCTATATAGCTGGCACAGAGTCACGGTTGCTTTTTACAAGTGAAATTTATATTTGTATTAAAGAGTTATCTATTTAAGATAACTCTAATCTAATCTAATCTTCTTATTTGAGATATTTAAGAGAGTAGATTTTTATACGCTGGTGTAAGTTAATACTAGTAGTACCAATAAATTGAATGCTTCTATTCTTCACTAAAGCATTGAATATAATTTATTTCAAAAATATTAGTCACACACATGTTTAATAATTTTGTTTATAAACTTTATTTAACTAATCAAAGCGTACAACACGTATACGTAACGCTAAGAACATTATCTTTCAGTCGTACCTCCAGGTCATGCAAAACAATTGTATGAGTGCACTATTAGTAACGTTTTATTTTTACGTCTCTTTCTTATTTTACTGCCTTTTTAAATAAATAAACAACATCCTCTGCAGAAGCCATTGTTGTAAGTTTTATTACTTTACAATCAAACTTACTTAGACAAAATATCGACCATAGAAGAGATCATAGAATAATGTTGATAAAAATTCAAACTTAGTGGAAGAACCACCTGTCAATCGCTAACGAAAACCTAAAGACAGCACGTTGCGCGTGACCATATTCTAACTCGCTATGCGTGTGTGTGACGCAT